>CM067502.1:44808249-44988249 GCA_034509495.1 Acestrorhynchus altus
ATCACATGATTAGTGTGTAGGGAGTGCAAGGACACTGTTTAAGGACCATGTGGAATGGAAGACAGCTTGTGTTTACCCTGCTCCCAACACACCTGATCCAGATAATCAGCTAATTAACAAGACCTTTCTGAGTTGAAAGTGGTCTGTTAGATCAAGAACCCACTACTGTGTAGGACACAGAGTCCTACAGGGCCAGGGTTGGAAACCACTGTTGATTTTATATTCAGATTGTGGAAATGTTTTCAAGTAAAACAGCTACGTTTCATGTCTTCATACAGTTTCAGATATGAAATTATGTTTCCATATTAAAGTGTCTAAACTCTTGTTTACCTGAAGGGAAATCAGATGTTGGTTAATGGCATTTTGAGGCCAATAGATGTCACTCTGAACATTTCTCTTTTGGCGGATTTCCCTCCATTCTTCCTTGCAAAACCCTTCTAGTTCTATGGGATTCTTGGCCCCTCTTCCTGTACTGCTCTTTTGAGGTCTTTCCACATATTTTCAGTTATGTATAGGTCAGGGGACTGTGAGAGCCACAGCACTCGGTTTGAGAATTCAAATTTTCAGTCAAGGACAAAAACGCTTAGGTTCCCATGTTGGGGTGTCCATGCAGGCCCCACATGGACACGTTATCTGGGATTTGTGCAGAAGTTGCTGCACAGTAAAACAGTGCACCACGCACTCCAAAGGATGCTGAATTTTTCTGGTGGCCTTTTGTAATCAGGAGTTTTGATTTGCCTTTCTGTCAACCTACAGGACGTTTTAGCCAAATGCTAGTAAGTACTAGCAGTAGATTAGTCATGTGTCGGAGTAATAATGTAGGCAATGTCTAAGGTCTTTTTAAGAAATGATCTGAGAGCTCACATCTCCTGGGTTCCCAAAAGTTTGCATCGTGCCCTATTCATTTATTATTCATGTATTATCTTTTACTTCATGCCTTTCGGAGATCAGAGAGACTCGTCTTGTGCTTTCTTAGCTCTTCACAGTAACAGCAATATTGTGAGTCCATGTGAAAGATTTTTTTCCCAGTCATTCCTGACTATTTCTTTTTCTTCCTTTTTGAAGAGGACGATGTTGACAGAATGGAAGAGACAGCTGGTGCTTTTACACTATGTTGAAAATGCAAAAACAGCAAAAAAACAAAAATCGTATACTTCTTAAATGTGTTTAGACAAAAGCGAACAGTAAATAAAGTTCCATTGACGTGAAATGTAGTGCGCATTCTCCAGACGCAGTCATTCAGGAAGATAAAAATATTTAAGTCAAGAATTCTGCCGTTAATAAATGTACATTCTTTCAGCTAGAATGAACCATAAGTATGCTTGAATGCATCTTCAAGATGCAATGGGGTTGAATTCCAAAGGAGCTCTTTTTTTTATGATACAGTCATCGTTTTGAATGAAGCAAGCTGGATGTGGTAAATGCTTCAGGCTAAAAACGAGGGAGAGAGAAACGGAGTGAGAGAGTTGCTTATTGCGGTTATTTATAAGCATGAACTTGCTATTTTCATTTGACATTGCACAGAGATAGTAGAAGCACTGTATCACTCGCTAAAATTAAGAATAGGACCAAGGACTACAGATAATGGACACAATATCACATTACACTTCTATTACTAGAGTGTGCAGGCAAGATGTACCTTGCAGTGTATTAAAACAGAGTTTGAACCCTTGTTATGCTGCAGTTAAAACCAGCACTCAGTATTGTTTATATTACTTAATCAATTAACATTACTTTATTTATCGTTTATGCGATTTGATGGATTTTTCCAGATTTTTACTTGTTATATGCTGTATATCTCAAACCTTGGTGTGTTCTCTTGCCTCAAGCCCTGATAACAAGAGGAGAGCGGTCGACTGTTGGCCCATTAATGGCAAAGCTGACAGCTTACTGGCGTTTTGGTCAGCTTGTTGGGAATGATTAAGCATTAGACAAAATGCCACTTGTCATCATTTGTTTTCCACCAAAAGCCTAATTTCCTTATTTTTTTCTTTTCATTTTTGTTATCCTTTATAAACTATGTTTGGTAAGTAATGATCAGTTCTCCACAACATGTGCAGAGTGACTTTATTTTCATTCCAAATCTGTTTAAGGATAATTTTTTATTCCAATTTGGAAGTGCCAATTACCCGATGCCCCCATGACTCCCTACCGCATACAATACTTCCAACACTAGGAGGGTGAAGACAAGCACATGCCTCCTCTGATATACTGTATATCAGCTACCACCTTTCAAATGACTTTGACACTGCCTCCATTGCATCATTTTCTGGGCAGCCAATGGTTAATTTTATCAAAAACTTGCAGATTCAATTCAGGCAATCGGCGCTCTGAAAGTGTCGGGTCCCCAGTTCCAATACACCAGACATCTAACAAATGTGCCTGGTGTCCATCCAGAGAGAGCATGCACCAATAACAAGCAGCAAGACCAAGGATTCGAACCTGCAATCCTCGAATCATGGTACTAATGCAGTAGAGCCACTAAGCCACTCTGAGCCCTTTTTTGATTAAATTAAGAATTAGTGCAGTTTGATGTCCTTTTACGTACCAAAAATGAAAGTATTTAGGGACAGTTATGCATTTCCAGGTCATCCAAGGCTAGTCAAATGTCTTCATTTGAGATGTACAAATAAACAGAAATTAGATGTTTGTATGCGTTTGACCCTGTTCCCGCACATAGATTTTTTGTTCATAAAGACCAAAGAACACTTTATATCTCAGAAATCCTGATGCAGATTGATAATCCACAGTGGTTCTGAGCTAAAATGGAAGAATTGTGATGTTATTGAGTTAATGATTAGATTGACAGGGATATTTATAATATAATAATATATAAGTTCTTTAAAATTCGTGACAGTTGTCCATATACTTTAAGAAAACTGAATGGCATTCATTATTTTTGTTGTTTATGAATGTATCAGCATCTTCTCTTCTCATGACTTTTATTCTGAAATTTGAACAACGTGAGGAAAGAAAGAGGACAAACAGCCCCTCCCTTCTCATTTTCATCAATAATGGTTAGATAGGGATAGATAAGTTACGTAGTTTGTTATGATATGTGCGTCATGTCTTTATGTTACTCCGATCCTGAGCTGTGAACCCCAAAAAATGGCATGTAACTGCCCGCAAAGTGCAGATCTTGGGTTCTAAGCGTTAAAACTCGCTGAACCACAGTCAGGAAACTGACAGCACTCAATAAGCAAACGCATGATTGGTTGGAGCATCAGACTGTTTGCGCATTGCAGATCTCGTCGGATGCACGGCCCAGTATTTTGCTACCAATTAACAAATGATATATTGTATACTCTGAATCCTCTGCCGGTGTGTGGTCTCAGCAGCTATTCTACACGTTTTGGAAACATTTCTGTGAGCAAATACAGCTCAAGGCACTTTGCTCATCGCAGGTCTCGATCAACATGGGAAGCTACCGTAAAAAAATGTGTCATTATTGTGAGTTCTTCAAGGCTTTTGTAATGGGTCGGGCAGGCAGAACCATTTTGTGTCATTGATCCTCCCTCTTGTTTGGCTCATGGCACAGCACACTGTAGATTTTTCATCTGTCTGCTAGTGGCAAGGTGGACTATTCTTCCACGGTATTATGTGGTAGGAATTGTGTGATAACGCTGAAAAGAAAAATTGCGGAATGCATTTGCGCCTCAATTTAGCTCAAAGTTCCTTTGAATCAAAGATAAACAGCACAGCCAAATAGGAAATAAATAACTTGCCATCACTCCTTATGTTTGGGTATCAGTCACACACAGCCATTGTAGAGCTGATCTGCAGATTATGGGTCGAGGCTTCAGACATCAGAGTGCTACTTACACACTCATCTAGCGAGAGTCTGCAATTGTAATATCTTTTATACTATATTCCTCTTTAAAGGGCCAATATGATGGATCTCTTTGAGGTCCACTTACAGTGCATCCAGAAATTATTCACAGTGCTTCACTTTTCCACATTTCGTAAGGTTACAGCCTCATTAATTTCATGTTGTCCCTCAAAGTTCTACACAAATTCTACAAGATCTTTGTTGATGAACCATTTTGTCTTTTTGAGCGTGATGCTACAAGCGTGATGCAAACCTGTTTTGGGGAAGTTTCTCCCATTCTTCTTTGCAGAACCTCTCAAGCTCCATCAGATTGGATGGGGAGCACTGGTGAACAGCCATTTTTAGATATCTCCAGAGATGTTCACTCAAGTTCAAATTTGGGCTCTGGCCTGGCCACTCAAGGCCATTTGTTTTCTGTACTCTGTGTTATGCACACACAGGAATTAGACCTCCACATTTTACCCATCTACACACAGTGATACACACATACACACTTGTGAATTCACACAGTGGGCAGCCCTATCCTCAATGCCCGAGGAGCTTGGGAGTTCAGTGACTTGCTCAAGGGCACTTCAGTCATGTCCTGCCACTTCAGGGATTCAAACCAGTGACGTTCCAGTCACAAGGCTCATTCTGTAACCACCATGCCACCGCTGCTTAAGACACAGATACTATGCTATGGTCAGGCACATCACCAGACCTATCCATGTCAGACCTATTCAATATCACAACATCTGCCAGAACTGAATGGGAAAATTCAAACCGTATGGGAGGGATTACTGCAGGACACCATTAGAGACAACATCAGAGAGACACCATTAAACACGGACATGAGACATGACACTACTTCTGCTTTTGGCTTATATAGCAAATATGTCATTGAATGTCCTGTGTCCTGTAAAGTGACCGTTGTGCATGCTCACATTGCAATGACGATGCTGAATTGATATATTATGCATTCCTAGTCTGGTCACTTCAATCACTGCTTCTATCCCTTTGTGTGTGTGTGTGTGTGTGTGTGTGTGTGTGTGTGTGTGTGTGTGTGTGTGTGTGTGTGTGTGTGTATGTGTGAGTGTGTTCTGCATGCTGCTGGAGGTTCTCGCTGTCATCAGTGTCTATTTAAAGGCTCTCTCGCTCTCACCCTCTGTATCACTCTCTCTCTCTGCCCCTCTGCTCTTCTACTTAATGAAATCACAGCTCAGGATCTTGCGGCAGAGTCCTTGCCACCTCTGCAGGTCCCTGAACAGTCCACAAACACAGTTAAGACCATTGGGGTGAATTACTGCTGCAAACCCAGTTCGTCTTGCAGCTAATGACAGCATATTGCCGTCTCGTGGTACGAATTGAGTTTGTTGAGCGGATCGCCTGCCGGCATTGTCGGACAGCGTCACGGCAGATTATCTGCATGCTAGCAGGTAGCACGAAGATTTACCGCCATTGTACGACGTTAACATTCTGAACATGTCCCTGAGAATTACTTCTGATGTATTTTTGGGACTGAAGCGTGCGCTAAAGCTGGTGACTCATAAGCTGTACCTGCACACTGCTTTAATGCACATGCAAATTAAAGCAGCAGATTCCTTTTTTCTCTTCGGCCCCCACCACCAGCCCCACCACCACCAGGTCATCTGTACTTTATTCCTGCAAATCCTGGGCAAACATGCACCAGAAATACATCTACTGCACAACTCATGATGAAGTTGACCCACTTAGGTAGAGCCTGTTGCAATCTCTTACATGCTGTGTTTTTCAGCATTGGCACCCACTTAAAAAGAAAGATGCTTCAAATGTGTCTTTGAGTGATGCTGTAATAGAACCTTTTTTTTTTGCAAATAGAACCATGCATGAAATACAAATGACTGTGAGTGTGATGAACATTTAAAATGTCTAAAGAACAATTTAAAGTTGTTTTTTTTCTGTATTATGATCACAGTTCTTTACAGAAGCAAAATTGGTATAATAGAGGTTCTTTTAAAGGTATAAAGAACCTTCACATGATATAATGGTTCATTATTTACCAGTGTGAATGACCTTCACACTCACACATCTCTATTACAAATTAGGTTCTTTATGGAACCAAGATTGGAATAAAGTAAAAGTTGTTTTAAAGGTCTGAGGATCTTTCACTTTATATAAATTCTCATTCTTTATAAATGTAAAGGTTCTTCACATCTCTGAAAATGTCTAAAGAACCTTCATATTATGTAAAGGTTTCTTGCCAATTTAAATGTTCTTCAAACATCGCTATTGCAAATATGGTTCTTTATGTAAGTATAATTGATGTACTTAGTACAACAGATTTATGATTGTACAATTTTAAAGGTCTAAAGAACCTTTGCTTAGGAGAAAGGTTCTCTACTGATGTAAATGTTCTTCACACTCAATTTTGGGACCAAAATTGGTGTTATTTTTTTAATAGAGATGTTGAGTGTGAAGAAACTTTTAAAGGTCTAAAGAAGTTTCACTTTATAGAAAGGCTCGTTCTTTGCCGGTGTAAAGGTTCTTTACACTCACATATCTTTATTACAGAGAGTGTTCTTTGCGGAACCTGGATTAGTATAATTGGTGTAATAGAGATGTATGAGTGTGAATTGTCATGATAACATTCTTTACGTTTAGAGGTCCTTTAAAGGACACTCATATTTCTCTACTCTGGTTCTTTCTAGAACCAAAAGTGGGTCTTCTGTGGCTTTACTCAAAGATCTCTTTGATGCACTTTCATTTTAAAGAGTATTTGAGGACAAAAAAATCAAAGGTTTAAAATGTTTGGTAAAGTTAAGTCTGGACAAGCACTCCATAAGGAGGACGGATGGATCTGGTGGGGGGGGTTAAGATTTTTAATGACAGTTCAGTCATTAGTCATTTCCAGACCCATTAGAGTAATTTGGTGGGAATGCAATAGCACTCTGTAACGAGTGTAGAAAAGCAAGATGAAAAGACATGATGAAAAGACTGACACAACCACTTACATGGTCAAAAAGATTTTTTCCCTGCATAGATCACATAGGATCAGAGCCACAATTTAAACAACAAACTTGAATACCACTAATGCACCCTGTGAGATGAAAAAAAAAAGGATTTCACCACATCTCCATATTAAGAAGCCTTTTTACACATTTTCACTGAATATGAAATGAACATTTGATAATAAATAAAAAAATAAAATGAACGGTTGCTCATCTGGGTTGGTTTTTCAGGTCCGCTCCTGCTAGAGATGTGAAAGCTGTGATATAATGCTTATTGAAGCACAGGACGTCGTTCCTGTTCTCCGTATTGATAGATGTTTCAGATGGTGTTTCCATAAATATTGGCTGAAAAGAAAGGATAAAGTATCCTGATGCATAGTCAGGCAGACCACTCTTAGGCCAGCGAGAGGATGAGCAGGCTTTAGGAGACCCAAAGAAAGATCTCAAAGGTTACAGCTTTCAATAGTGTGCAGTGGTCAGCTTGGTCATCGTCCTCCAGATCTATTTTGCTGCAACCCACATATAAGGGTTAAAACCCATTTCCAGAGAGCCAGCCAGTCAAAGACCTCTGAAGGTATTACTTAGCTGGAGTAGGTGTGGCACACTTTCCTTGATGCTACACTACCAACACTAGACCTCCAGGACCACCATTTGTGACTACTTGTTGATGAGGCTTCTAGAGTATATTACTTTTGATCTAATAGATTCTTATTGTTTCTCTTCTTTTGAATAGAGACCCCAATCAGCCAGTACCACAGGACACCAAGTTTATCCACACCAAGCCCAACCGCTTTGAAGAAGTAGCCTGGTCCAAATACAATCCCAAAGACCAGCTGTACCTTCACATTGGCCTGAAACCCAGAGTCCGTGACCACTACCGTGCCACCAAGGTGGCCTTTTGGCTGGAGCTCGTCCCTCACCTGCACAACATCAATGATTTGTTCCAGTACGTCTCGACCACCACCAAAATTCCGCCGCAGGATACCACTCCTTTCCCCTACACCAAGAGACTGGGCAAAACTTGGCCATCAACCACACGACATCCTGGGGTTCCCCCACCCAACACCAAGCAGACGACAGACCAGCGCAAAGGCAGCGACCTTGGCGACGATTCTGCTGTGGTGATCGAGAACAAGAGGGACTATTCCACAGAGTTGAGTGTGACCATTGCTGTGGGTGCGTCACTCCTCTTCCTCAATATCCTGGCCTTTGCCGCACTTTACTACAAGAAGGACAAGCGACGGCATGAGTCTAACCGACGTGGTCCCAGCCCTCAGCGCAATTCAACGCCAGCCAATGTGGCGGCCAATGCCAACGACATAGCTCGCCTGCAAAGCGAGGAGCTAATGTCTCTGCAGATGAAGCAGCAGCAGCAGCTGGAACATGAGCACCACCACGAGTGTGAGTCCCTTCAAGCCCACGACACTCTGCGTTTGGCCTGCCCTCCCGACTATACACTGACCCTGCGGCGGTCGCCTGACGACATCCCGCTCATGACACCCAGCACCATCACAATGATCCCCAATTCCCTGGCTGGGATGCAGCCCTTGCACAACTTCAACACCTTTGGCGGGAATCAGAACAGCACCAACTTGCCTCATGGTCACTCCACCACCAGGGTATAGCTCTGCGCCTTGGACTCTGTGGACCTTTCACAACTATCCAGGGGAGCCTGGGGATGGTTTACTCCAGCATGGGATTTAGGACTTGGCAGTCTTTCAAGGATGAAGGAAAAAAAATATATATACGGTTTCTTTGTTCCACTTGGAGACTCAGTGGATAAGATATTATTTTGCTACAACCTCTTCTCCCTTCTTGAAGAACATCTAAGTCTGACATGACCTACTTGTGGGCAAAAAAAAGTGAATGTTTCTAAACTAACGGCGTACTCAGAGCCAAGAATAGAGAGAATGGTGGGGTGTTTTACCAAAAGGAGTCTTGGACATTTTTGTGAAGGACTGTTTTGCTTGCAGACATGACACATACATGCAAAGGATGGTGGGCAGCAAGGGTCTGTCAGTGCTTTGTATGTGTTGTACTGATCTATCCTATATCAAGAGTTATACAGATGACATCGGTAATGGTGCCAGAACACTGTATTTTGAAAAAAGGGATTAGTCTACTTTTCCGACAATGTTGTCACATATTCAAAAGGAGACTGAATTCTAAATCTCCCAGCCTGAAATGTATTTATGACAAATTTGTAAAGATGACAATTATGTAAATAGCTGTGCGTTACAAATCCAATACTGAAAGAAAATACAAAAAAGGTTTTATCGTTGTTTTGGTTCAAAATATGACTACTATAATGAGCTTGTGCTTTCTGTTGAAGTGACTGTAAATATACCAGTCAAAATCAATTGTTTTACTTTCCAGAAACATTTGCATTGATTGATACTCTATATCACTCATTCCACTGACCACCGGCAACCATACCCATAACCTCTGGGTGGTCCTTCATCTTAACGTCTAACAAATGTCATGTCCCCCCAATCACAGCCTCATACAGCCACTACTACAGTGACTCCAGCAGTGGCCCTTTAATGCTAATTGGAGACTGGATTTGTAGTTTCTCTAATGCTTGTGTGAAATAAATGAACAGCGGAGAGAAGCAACATTAACTGCGGGGTTTGTCTTGTAGGCCTGTTTTGTCGCGGTGAGGTCACTGTTTGATTGGACTCTTCGATTGGTCACTGTTTGATTGCAGTGTTAATTGTGGGTAAATTGTGGGTACTAGGGAAGCCAAAATTGCTAGAAAAACATTGGTCCATGGTGCTGTTATTCAAGCATCTTCTTGCCACATGAATGTATAATAGACAAGATGTTCCCAGCTGTGGAAAGCTGTGGAAATGGACAGGCATAGATGCACCTCAACAGGGGTAGACCTGTCAACTTTTTAAATTTTGATTTTTTATTATTATTATTTTTTTTTAATGATACTGTAATATACTGTCCAAAAATGATTGCAACATAGGATATTATTGTCATTTATATAATATAAAGATAGTAATATGATATCATAATGCACCCTTAGAGCAATGACCTTTTAATTACTAAGAATATAAATATATTGGACTCTCTTCACTAAATTTCAAGGTCAGCAAAAAAATGACCCCATTCATCCCACAACACTCATACACACTAGTGAATTCACACACTAGGGTGCAGTGAGCACACATGCCCAGAGCAGTGGGCAGCATCCAGGGAGCTGGGGAGTTAAGTGTCTTGCTCAAGGGCACTTCAGTCATGTCCTGCCAGTCACAAACTTGCAGTCACAAGGCTGGCTCCCTAACCACCAGGCCACGGCTGCCCCTACGTCATCAGCTCAGACACTGTCCACTACTTAGTACAAGTTTTATTAAATTTGCAGCACTATCCAATCAAACAGCTCTAATTACACTCTTTGTAATGAGATGTGCAGCTGCTCCATGTTTGTAAGTACTGACGACATCCACCATATGCTCAGAAAAGAATATCACTGCACCAAAATGTATTATGATATGATAAATATGACCATATTGACCATCCTAGTTAGCTAACTGAGGGTTTATGTTTAGTGCAAGCTTACTTACCCTTCGAGCCCCAGTCCAAATATCTGTGCACCTGGTCCTGGAACTCCCCTGCTCTACTATATTTCATAGGGTGTTTTTTTTTGGGGGGGCGGGACGGCTGGTTTGGGAAATCCACACAGAATAATAGCCAGAATAAATGTGCATTGTGTCCAGGTATAATTACAGCTCTAGTGCCTCAAATCGCGACAACAGCAGAAAAACTGCATCTTCAGTCCCTGGCATGTGTAGGTCACCATCTGCTTCATCACATCCTGCTTTTTTGACTTTTTTGTTCTCTTCTTCTTTTTAAAATTTTTTATTTCCACAGCTTTTCTGTCACATGCACCACTGCCTGAACGGAAGATGTGGCCAGCATTGTACTCTTTAAAGAAAAGAAAAGAAAAAAAAACAGATATATACGAAAGAAAAAAAAAAAAAAAAAAAAAAAAAAAAAAAAAACAATACAAAAATAACCCAGGCAGTGGATTTTGGTATCAATATTAGTTGAATATGTTTGTAAAGCAGTATATGTTAGATATTTCTACTTGTCATATGCTAGCAATATGTAAAGTATCGTGCCAGGCTTGTGATATTTTTGGGTTACAACGCAAGTGAATGAGTGTAAATAAATGAAAAAAATAATAATTATAAATGCTATTAAAAAAATCATTAACCCTGATATTTTTAGTTCTGCATCCTATAACAAGAAAGCTTGAAAGCGCAAGCAATGATATAAAAAAATGCAATTGAAATTTATAAAGTTACATTTGTATATTGAATCTAAGATATTCATCTAGCCCCTTCAACTGTCAATAATTCAAGGGTGAAATGTAGGATTCTAAATAATAGTTTGTCTTATATTGTTTGCGTTTTTTGCCTTAAGTGATAGATGATATTTCTGGCTGGACAACTATATAAAATTTTTCTGCAGCGTTTCTAATAAAATATCACAGTATTTTCTAAAGCTCTTTGTGTTTTTGTGTTTGACCAGGAAAATACACTTAATCCAGAGCAGTCAGACACACAACACACACTCAAGGGTACTTAAGAGATTTTCCTGCTTTTGTTTGATTTACTACTACTACGTTTTGGAGCATTGTTGTAAGGATTTGATTGCATTCAGCCATTGGAGGTATATTGATCACCACCTCACCTGATCCCCAGTTCTCCAGCTGATTCCAAATGTATTGGGTGGAGCACCATCATTCCAGGAAACAGCTCCACTGCAGCACAGCTTAATGCTGGGGGCTTATGCTCCTCTAGCCCACACCTGGCATTAGGCATGGTGCCAATATATTCATTTTTTTTTTTATTTTTGTGTTAGAAATGTTGTGTTGCTACTGTAAAATGCATTCATTAGACGGGGTGTCTAAAATTGTTTGGACATATATAGTGTAATTTGCCTCTCTGGGGTGGCTCTGGTGGCTCTAATGTGGTGGAGGTTCCCATGCCTTGAACACATCACCACCGTGTCATTGTCACTGCATTGCTGAGAATGACCCACCACCCACATAATAGCTGCTTTGTGGTGGTCATGTGGGGTCCTGAACAGATTAGGATGAAAGGAGGTTAACAAAGTATGCAGAGAAACAGATGGACTACAGTCTGTAATTAGAGAACAACAAAGTGCTCCTCTATGGTAAGAAGAGCTGAAAAAAATGGACAGTGAGTGTAGAAACAAGGAGGTGGTTGAGATACCATATGCATGCATGTTTCAGGTAGCTAACTGGGCATGGTTTCCCCAAAACTCAAGTTTATCTCAACAAAATGAGATAATTACTGGTGCAATTCATAAAACATACAAAGCTTAGAGGATTCAGACTGAATCCTCGGACACGATTAAGGTCGGATAAGGTCTTTGGTGAAGGCAGGTTGTTAATGTAATGAAGATATTAGTTAAAAAGCGTGAAGCGGTTTTTACTGAACCCTGTGTTTTGAATGTAGAGGGTTGAAGAGCCTTTTCTAAATCTTCACTCAGCCCATCAGTGGCATGCTGCCATTTGGCTTATTTTGATGACTGACTCTTTACTGAGTATTTGACACTGCAGTTTTCTTCATGAAGTAATGACCTAGAGCTTGTGCCACAGAGGTGATAAATAGACGTCTGTCTCAGAAACAGGAAATCTGTCCTCTAACAGTTCCTTGAATAAAGGGAAAGTGCTGTAGGTTTTGGCCTTCCCTTCCTCCAAGGAAGTGTTACTGCAGGGCAACAGCTTGGAGTCACACCGGGATATTGATTTTAGTTTTAGTGGTATTGATGAATAATGAGTAGGCTTATTATATCATAATGATGACATTCAATTCTACAAAATAGCAGCGTCCCTGTTAGCAAACACAGGCTGATTTTACAGTTTCCTCACTCATGGTCAAACCAGCAGTTGGACCTAGAAGGACGTGTCAGACTGCAAGGCTACCAGGAACAACAAATTATTAAACATTTTGACTGATATGGGCAATACTGGTTGAGTCTCTCCGTATGGTATCAGGTGACACAACATACCGGAGATCTTGGAATGGAGTTGTAGAGGTTCCTAATGGTTTACAGACACTATTTTAAAATTCGGTTTGTTCTGAGAAAAGCTTGGGAAACCTGGCTTAATGTTTTTTACAGTTTATAATCCATCCACATTTGCTCATGCCTCCCGCTGGCTTCATAGCCCGGAGCCTTCCTCTCTCCACCACATCCGCTAATTATGCTGTCCGCTCTCTAAAATTCAATTTTCCCAGAAATATTTATTCTCCACCAAGGTTTGGCAATTTGAAAGATAACAATGATTGTCTTGCAAAATAAGACAATAAGACTATCGACAGTCCCTTGCCCTTGTGCATCCTGCTGGGGAGAAAGGAGGGGGTAGATAAATATGATTGGTAGAGGAACGAGTTATATAGGCATAAGAAGAGAGAAACTCATAGTGTGACCACCGTCCTCCCCTGACCCCAGCCCTATTGAGAACCTTTGGAGTATCCTCAAACAAAAGATTTATGAGGGTGGGAAGCAGTTCACATCAAAAAAGCAGCCCTGGGAGGCTCTTGTGACATCCTGCAAAGAAATTCAAGCAGAACGTGTCCAAAAACTCACAAATATATAAACTATTTGATTGGTTGATGACTTGAATATTATACTGATTGTCATGTGCACTGACTATTTAGAAAACTATCTGAACATTTGCATAATCATTTGGAACGCAGCATAAGCACACATTGTTAAAACGTTTAGACCTTCGCAACTTTGCAGACTGTATGTTTAGGAGACACATGCCTGATAGTCATTTTCAGATGGTAGACTGCTCAAATTTGAGATGTTAAAAATAAAGAGAATTTAAATACGTGTATCGTTTTGACCATGTTTTGATCAAAAAAATTTGTTTTGCCTAGAATTTTTTATTTAATTTTATTTTTTTTCTGGCTCCTAAGCTGAGAAATCATGTTAGAAATTGATCATTTGGATTGTTTTGAGCTAAAAATGCTATAATGAATTAGCAATGATTAGATTAACAGGCATTTTTATAATAAAAAAAGAATATAAATATCCTTTATTATATTGTGATTTGTGTGTGTGTATCGGTATTGCAATACATATATGGGTCTGGAAAGGATGACAAAGTCGTATATGTGTAATATCATTCTTGTACGTTACTGAAGTACAGTGAACACTATGTTCAATCTTTTGAAGACTGGTTAGCTTAATCCCAAATGGTCATGTTGGTGTAGCGTCCAAATAACTTAGACATCCAATCAAAATGAGGTATTTCATGTTTTCAAGACTCTTCTGTTGCATGTAGCAGCACGAGTCCTTCATTATAGACGCTGACCTCATTTTACACTTCAGTGTTTATTAAACAGAAACAGGGAAGGCCTGGTTTTAAAGGTCCACATCCTTGTCCCCAGTCAAATCTGAATGTTATTTACAGTGACCTAGCAATAATTTCATGCTTAAATGGTAGCTAATTTGCCGTTGCAAGTAATGTCCACAGTAATGTCCATGTGTAAAGCCAAATCAATTAGACAATAGCAGGGGGCCAAACATGCGCCACAGCAGGATGTCCAATAATGGGGTCGTTTTCTCTCTCTCTCTCTCTCTCTCTCTCTCTCTCTTGCTCTCTCTCTCTCTCTCTTGCTCTCTCTCTCTCTCTCTCTCTCTCTCTCTCAGGAACTCTGTTTCCCACACACTTTTAAGTGGCTTTAGGGCATATTCGGCCAGCCTTTTCCAAATTGCTAAAATAAACAAGCCCTGTATTTTCTAGGCACTGATGTGCATCCTGATTATGTCCCAAACATAATCCTCAGGTCACATGATCAGTGTTTATAACACTGCAACATACATGTCATTCAAATCCCTTGGTGTTTAGTCCATCATTTACGTTAGTCATTATTTTGAGATATTAAGTTATTGAGATGACTTTTCGAGATATTTAGTCGTTACATATTCAGTCATTATTTTGAGATGATTTCTCATTTTTAATAGATAATGTATCATTATTTTTGATAGATTAATCACCATTATGAGATATTGAGTTATCATTTTGAGATATTTAGTCATTATCTTGAGATGAGTTCTCATTATTTTGTGATACTAAGTCATCATTCTGGGATAGTAAGTCATGACATTTGAAATAAACTCATTATTTTGAGATACTAAGTCATTATTTTCACATTATTTTCATTATTTTTTAATAATTATTTTTGCTTTCTTTATCATTTAAACGATTTCTCATTATTTTGAAATACATTTTTGTTTTTGTTTTTAGATTTTTCTAATATTTATAGCTTATTTTCTCAGTTTAAGATCAATTTAAATTTCTCAGAACCAGAAGGTTAATTTTCTCAATATATTCATGTGGTTAATCATTATTTTGAGATAAATATAGAAATAGATTTTTAGATTATTTAGTTTATTTTGTGATGTTTTGTCTTTATTTGAAGATGTTTTACGCTTTTGATGAAAAATGTCTGATTTCAGGAACTGGATTCCATATTTAAGCAAAGCACCTTTGGTTCCATAAAGAAATGTATGTAGTAGGTATGTGTGAGCGTGAAGAAGCTTTCAGAGGTTTAATTAACCATGACTTCATGTTAAAATTCAGTGTTAATCAGTGTAACCACTTCATTGCTCAGACACTTTTTTTCTTTCTTTACTCTTCGGTTCTTATGGAAACTAAGAGACTAAAATATGTTAATGCAACTCAGTTGGTGCCTATTTATTCCTACTCAATGTTCTTCTGTTCTGCTCTCTTAGACATCCTGGCTTGATTTTCGATGCTACCTGCTGAAAACCTATCCAAGAACTTGACTCGCACAGAGATGAAATGAATTCTGTTCGTTAGGTTTTGATCAGCTTTGTGGCTGCGAGTCCATAAACACTGTCTCTGATGCCAATTCATCTGCTGGTCTGCCAATCAGCCCAGCCTCAATCTTATTCCGCTGGCTTTCTCATATCTTCGTTCACGTCAGATATAGCAAGTGAAGGTAAATTCGCTGAAGACACTCTGCAAAGTGTTTGTGTGTAGTCTATAGAGTCCACTACAGCCAAACGAAGAAGTGTGTACAGCCTTGAAATCCAAGGCCTTCAATGAAGCCTCAAAAATAAAGCAAATGGAAGATGAGGCATGTATAGTCATGTGTAAATTAGATCAGTAAAACAGCTTTCCAGCTATTTGTCTTTATCTAATTTGGTGGATGGTTTCTCTGCAACAGCGTCAATGCCAGACAATGTACTAGATCAGCAGAAGCTCCTTGTAGCCACTTCTGCAGAGGAGAAATGGACGTTTACACTTTACTGCTCTGGCTGCCTTATACCTCTTACTCTCAGATTGAATAGGCTCTGGCTATACAGTACGTTTATAACAAGCTCTAAAATTTAGACACCCCGCTTCATTATTTATTCCAGTCAGAATGCTCAAACAAATACAAGACGTGGTGCAAAATATTCCAATTGGATGAGGACAAATGTCAAAGCAAAAATGACTGAGATATGCAGTATAAATGGAACCCCTAACAACCGAGCAAGACCAAGTAGACAACCAAACCTGCCCCATCAAATAAACAGCACTTTGCAGGCAGTCACATGCCATTTCCTAGGCTTCATAACTCAGAATCTGAGTAACCTACAGACTTGATACTCTATCTAGCTAGGCATTGTCATCATTGAGAGTAAACCAACAACAATTCACTCATTTGTAACTGAATTAAATCCCAGTCCAAAGGCGAAAGGAACTCGAGTGCATGTTTACTGCTCTGTCCACGTGTACATGCTCAACCTGCATAGAGACTCTGACTGATCAGGGGGAAGGGGCAGGGCTAATTTTGGGTTGTACAGGAAAAATAAATGGACGGGTTTCTTTGTGTTCATAATAAAATAAAAGTCATCCAGGGGTAACTTTTTTAACAAAACATGGTCAAATTATTGATTTAAAATACAAATATTTTAATTTTCTTATTTTAATTTATCTTATAAAGACAAATTTGAGTAGCCTAGAATATTCTGGAAATAATGTGTGCATGTTGTGCATGTGCGACTATCTCGATTTTGTTTTTTTTGGCAAATAAAAGTATGTCAAACTACGAAAATATCCCGCACAATTAGCCTAGGGTTCTAAATGTTGAGAGCGGCGAAAATCGAGCGGCATTCGTCTTCAGATCTGAGATGCCCTCAGGTGTTTTTGTCCATCCTTCCACTGTGAGAAGAAAACTCGACAGTGTGGATCTGAAAGGATTTACAGCCGATCAGGAAGCTCTGACTGAGAAAAGGAGGCTGAAAAAAAGAAGAACTATCTGGAGGACCAGACTCACCTGATTCAGTTCAGCTGTTCATTTTCAGAGTTATTAGGCCTGTAAGAGCAGGGAAATTACCAAACTATGCTGGACTCTGGCCCCCATTGTTCAACCCAAAAACGGCAAGATCGATCTCCACTGATGCCACAGTAAACCCTGTCTTAGAGCGCAAACATAATTGCCCTTGCACTCTCTAGGTGTATATGTTGGGTATCCCTCTTCCCCCCACATTTCTACCAGTGTGGGTATCTGTTAGCTGTTAGTAAAACAATACCGGTTGTAGAAGTAGAAGGTAGAGTTCTCCAGAATGGGTCAAAGAAAATGAACAACAGCTGTATACAGTCATTATCCACTCAGGTTAAACTAGGTAGATACTTTGCTACTTTGCAGTTTCATTACTGATGATGAGAAATGCCAGTGAGCAAGGGGTTCACCACAGGATCCAAGATGGCAAAGGATGTTAATATTGTCCTGCCAGTATCTCCAGGCTCTAGATCTCCTGCCCTGCCAAACAACAAGGCAACCAGCCACTGAGTCTGTTCCCAAGGCTCCATCCCCAGGGCTCCACCCATTACTACAATTCCTCCGAATATCTTGTATTTTTATTTTTAGTACTGTAGTATCTTAGGCTAGAATTGTTCTTGCTGTTTGTCCACATGTCTGCGTTGCCAAAGTACCCATGCAAATACTTGTCTATGTGCTATATGTGTTACAGGAGGCGTCCACAAGTGTGCAGACTGGTAAACACTGACCATGTTCTCACACTGACTTCTAAAACAATACTGAACACTTATTCACCAGCCTGAGCCTCCAACCCCACCCTTGCACCAGTTAGAAAGATCTGACCATGCTGGGCAAAACCATCTGAGGATGCTGAAACAGACAAGAATCCCCAATGGTGGACCAAAAAAAAGCAACTGTTGTGGTTTTATACCCCTCTACCCCACACTTGGCATTAGGCGTGCCAATGGGTCAATGTTTATCTGCTCCAGAGAGTTCTACTGGCATAATAGACAAGCCCTGTGTGCATTTGCACGGCTGTGTTAGCAATGGGTGCAACTGAAAGTAGTTGAATGTATTTATTAGAAGGGGTGTCCACAAACATTTGGACACTGTAAATTGATTGAGTGTTGAAAGTGATCCATGCTCAAGCAGTTAGGATAATTCAGTTTAATGAAGGAGATCGTTCAGCTGAGAGAACGTTTCAGCCCTTGTGGGGGAAAGTGGGCCCAGAACTGTTACTGCCCTCAGGTTGAGCAAAAGTAAAGTCACTAATAGGTGCATTAAAAATCGCTGAGTCGCCCAACTGCGATGGCTGGTTTAACGACAGCTGAGTAAACACTCTTTCAGGAGGAAACCATAGTGAAATTGACAAGACAAAGAAACAAATGCTCTAAAATCTCATTTGTACTTGGACAGAGATCGCCTATTTATTTTATGATGCAGTGAGGCGTGTATGACTTGCATATAGAGTGCTCTCTCTCTCTCTCTCTCTCTCTCTCTCTCTCTTTCACACACACACACACACACACACACACACACACACACACACACACACACACACACACACACACACACAAAGTCAGAGAAAGAGGCCAAGAGAGTGAGTGTGTGTCTTGCTATTTACCTCATTGAGTTCTCAATTGAGAGTTTATCAACTTTGGCAATCTAGCCACTGGAACTGTGAGAATGCTAAATTGCATTTCTAAATTGTTTAGTGAAAGCCATTGACTCTTGCTCCATATGGAAGGGGCTGGCTGGAGAGGGTGCGGGGATCAGATATAAAAGGCATTGTACTTTGCCCGTATTGAGTTTTAAGAGTGTTTTGAATTCATTTGCATACCATGTTGCACCTTGTTTTTGCAATAAATTGCTTTGTGAATCCGCTGCCTGCTTTCGCGCCGCGTGCTTTTATTGATCTTGCTTCAAACGACGCCAGCAAATTAGCTTTTGACTTAAAGCCAAAACGACAGCAGCAAAAATCGAAAGCTTTAATAGTTATTTGCACTGGGCCGAAGTGGATGTCTCTACACATTTCGCTGGGTAAGTCCTGAGTCTTTCATGGGATCAAAATCCATATCAAGCAGTTTCTGTGAAGCATTAAAACTTTAATGCCACTCTTTTCACAAATTTTATGCCGGTAAAAGATTTGCTGGGTTAAAGACCACATATCATAAAAAAAACAAAAAAAACAAAAACAGCACAACCTTCATTTGTATAACAAAAGACCTTAATAGATCAGGTAAACAATACATACATATATATATATATATATATATATTTGGAAGTGTCAATTACCCAACCCAATAGGACTCTATCTAGAATCACTTAAGATGCTCCCGACATAAGGAGGGTAAAGACAAGCACATGCACAAGCACTTTTATTTTCACTCTCATGGTGCAGCAATAACTTCTCATTGTTGAAATCTGAACAATAGAATAATGTACCACAAACTGAGGAAAAAGGTAAACAGAGAGCACTTTTCTTGTAGCCGTCTCCTGTTTTGTGGGCCATTTTCATTTTCAGAGTGCTGGGCAACTGTTCAGAATTACCCATAGCTGCTGTTTTTTGGGACAAGAGGTTATGAGTCTTTTATAAAGCTTTGAAATTTGCATCACCTGTTAATCACCTGCTTTTCTAGTGATGACTCTGAACCAGCCATAACCCTAACAAGCTAATCAAGATCTGAGACCTGATCTCCTAGGGCTCCCATACTTTCAGAGGTACCTTTACTTTTGTCACTTTTTTTGTGTAAAATGTTGAAAAGCATGTTTCATCTTCAACTTGTTTACCTGTTCAAAGAAACAGTCCACAACATACCCCAGTCATTTTCAATGGGAAGGTTGAAAAGTTGAGCAACTCAGTGGCTCTATCCAATCAGAAGATAGCTTGTGTGACGCGTGTCCACAGTGCAGTGGATGTGACAGTCGTACCACATGCAGACATTCGGTGGAGCATTACTCTGCGGGTGCAGGTGAGCAATAGTGATAATCAATCCATGATACATAAGAAATGCAATTCAGAGGGTCACATGTTTAAAGCAGTCCTGACAAAATTCAAAACCCAAGAAAATTGAATATCCTATGAAACGACCAGTGTTTAACACAAGTGCGAATCACCATCAGTCCTGAAACAGTTTTATATGTAAATGTTTTAAAATACAAATCTGGTGTGGGATTATTCAAAAATCAGAACATTTATTACTAAAATGGACTCAGCTGGATGTGATTTCAAGTAGATTAGGCAAGGGATGGCTTTGTTACACCCACATATGGCCAGATGAAGAGGGGGTGTATTCATGTGTGTTGCTGTTTCAGAGCAGTGTCAGTGCATCGTTACTCAAATTCAGAAACCTTTTATGACTATCAGTACAGCCGTTTGTGTTCGACAGGACGTCAGATTGAGGTTTCTCTGGACTCCTGTCTGTTTAAAGTGGCTCTAGGCATATTTTCAGAGTAAACAGTGAAGCACCTCTGTGGGTTCCTCTGGGTAAGAGCATCTGCTACATTCCATGTAAATGTAACTGTTCAAAAATGGGAGGAAGACTCTGGACCATCTAACCTGAAAAGGGGGTCTGAACAACGATGCCTTTGAGATCTTCATCTAAGTGGACCAAAAATACAACACTCAATATTATACGCCAGGCAGTGACAGAGTAAATGGCAAAAGTCATCTCATTTGAGAGGGTATTATAGCATGTGTGTGTACCGAAGCGATATGAGCAGGCATAAATACTCACGACTTGACTGGAAGTTAATTAACCCGGCTTCAACATTCCATCGGTCTTCAGTGTTGCCTGAATTGTCATTCATGCATGGAGCTCTCCAAACAGCCATTATCCGGCAACATCGATCCAGCCATGACAAGGTAGCTGGCCAAAGAGAAAGCAGGTAAGAGGGGAAAGGCCTAAGGGTTGGGTGGGAGTGAACACTGAAGTGATCAAAATACATCGAGGAAAGTGATCCAGAACAACAAGCAGACTTGTCTGGTGGGCAAAACCATCTTCAATTGATTAGATGCATTTAAACGAGGGCTTTCATCTTGTCCATGACGGCTCTCATTGTCAGGACAGGCAGGGGTCAAGGAACAGGCAGGCAACAGTGAAGGCATGTCCAAAATCCCAGTATGTTTTCATGGGTTGCAGCTGTTGATGAGATGATGGGTCTCAGGTGAGTGTGAGCCCAATACCAGTAGAGTGTGTGGCTTGAGCATCTTCTATCCCATTTGAGGGCAGCAGAGAGAGCCATTGCGATTTACCTAACATAGCTTTTTGAAGCTGCCCTTAATATTTGCCAGACATGGTTAATATTACTAACCATGATTCCCAGGCTTGGTCCAGGCCTGGTCCAGGAAATCTTACAACCCTGTTATAACGTGTTACGGGTTATGAAGGTCTTCTTTGGTGAACTGGATATTCCAGTTGAATCCCTGTGGTGGTAGACTGAAGGAATGGATATTGATCGCAGTCCCTGACACGCAAAAAACAACTTAGAATAACACTAAAAAAAGCGATTGGGTGATCAAAACAGGAGTGGATGAGAGTGTGTGTGTATTTTTGTTGTGTATTGTTGAATTGGATTTGGAAGAATGCTGATGAGTTATTTGTAATTATTAGATTAACAAGGATATTTATAATCAAACGTTCTTCAGAAATACTTGAAAATAGTCCAAATTAAATAAACAAACAACCTGAAAGTATTGTTTTGGTTATTTATGTATAAATCAGTTTTTTCCCTTCTCGTGACTTTTATTCTGAATTTAATTCTGTTCACTATGCGAACAAAGAAAGAGGGCTAACCACCTTCTCATTCCTTCTCTCACCTTATCATTTATATCCCAAAATCTGGGTCAGTGATGTCATTAGCCTCAACCCTCAGTCAGAGTCTGCATGCAGGTTGTGCATGTACATGTGAACGTAACAGCAAACATGCACAGGGATTTAATTTGGTTGGAAATGAGTGAATTTTACCTCTTTTCTAAGCTGAATTTCTCATTAATAATCAGACCCAAGTCTTGTAGTTTGTTATACTGTATGTGTATCATGTCTGTAGGTTACTTTGATTCAGCCTCAGGTTGTAAAGGGGGTGTTGTTGCTGCAAAACTCCAGAAATAGCTGTGGCTTCCATGCTTTGTTTATATAATAATAATAATAATAATAATAATAATAATAATAATAATAATAATAATAATAATAATAATAATAATAATAACAACAACAACAACAACAACAATAATAATAATAATAATAATAATAATTGTTTATTTTATTTATTTGTTTCTCTTGATTATAAAAACATTTATTAAGCATTTATTCTGTGTTCACATTTTGATAGCACTGTGATTTGTGTGAGAACATACTTTTATAAACTTTTTTAGACTGAAGAAAGTGACACTGGAGATATTTATTTAGTAAGCAGTGTTTGTTTGTGAGTCCTTCTCCCTCAGTTCACACACACACACACACACACACACACACACACACACACACACACACACACACACACACACACACACACACACACACACTCTGTCTCTCTCTCTCTCCATCCTCCTACCCAGTCTAAACATGAATTAAGATTCAGGTAAATACCTCTACATCCAAGCCAGTTGATTGCCTTCGCTCCCTCGGTGGCGGGACCCTAATAGGTGAATATGAAATCTTCTGAGCCAATATATATGCTGAACAGTTAAGTGAAGAGGAACGTTCATCGGAGCCACCCTTCCTGGATAATGAATATGGCTTGGAGAAACTCCTTTACCCCTCTTTTTCCCCCACTTTCTTTCTCTCAACTCCCCCTTGCTGACGGTACTTTGAACTTATCTCTATTTTCGCAGATCGGTGACTAAATTGTGTCTGAAGAACTTTGCGGCATTGCATTTGCTAAGCCCCGGTATGGAAATGGATGGCGAGTTCGCCCAGCTCTTAAACAAACCTTTGAATGATGGAGGAACCCTAAACAATTACGTAGTGATGTTCCCAATGTTCCCAATGTGGAACTCTTGTTCTGATACAATCAAAGTGAAATGAACATCAGGTTTCAACAGAGGTCATAATGTTGGCCATCGGCCCTCTCTTTGAGTGGGTGGATGGGGATCTATCCCCACATCACAACTTGTGCAATGCTGTCCATCACAGACATCAGTTAGCCATTGGGGACATGGCTGGGGACGTTGGCTGACCAGCAGATTGAAAAGAGGAAGTTTGGGTACAAAAAGAGAAAGATGTATCTATTGGCATCGTGCATAATGAAGCACTCTCTAGTGATCTACAGGTCCCTCCTCAGGGGAAGGCAGTAATCAATAGTGGGCTTGTAATGCCAGTCTAAATCAGAAAGGTAAATCTGACAAAATAAGACCAATTGTGTTCCAATTTACAAAAATGCACAATTAATAACTTCACAGACGAACACGAGGCAAATTAAACTTTATTAGATTGAGACAATGTAGCCTTTGGCACCTGATGCAGACGTACTAGTGAACCAGAGATGTAGAAGTTTCTTAAGCAAAGAAAGAATGGAGACACAGTTTCTAGTTAGTAGACAGATTGTTCACATGGGGTCTGACCTTGAGACAGCTTTTAAACGTAAATTAACTTTCTGTCTAAAAAGAGAACTGGCCTAGAGGAAGCAGTAGCTTCTCTGGAATAATGGTTCTCCATCCAGAACATTTGTAATGAGATGAAGAGTTGGGGATGAGGTAGGGTGGTGATCATCTAATATCTGGGACTACCTAAAGCCCAAGTCACTGAATACATTTGACTTATACATTGAAAACGGATGTGCAAGGTGCCACTTCTGGAAGCCTGTTTGTAGGGCAGCAAGGGAACTGTTGGTGCGACTCCCGCTGTGCTGCACCATTATGAAACTCAGAGCAGAGTGTTGTCTTTAGCGTTTACATTAGCTTGGGCCTCGCCTCAGATGCAAATTGCGTCTCATAATACGCTTGTCTGACTGGCCCATTATCCTAATGGACTAGGTAGAGGGCTTAGAGTGGTCCACAGCCAGGTTTGGCCATAGAAAAAAGGATGTCTGGAGCATCTCAACCACCTTGTCCAGTCAGGGAAGAGGACAATTTGGACCTTTCAAAAATGTTTTGACACGAAGGTTCGGTCACGGACAGTTTCTTGAGTCGGAATGTCCATCAATGACCATCACAGTTGATTGTGCCATGATGACTGCAGCTGACCCCTTAAATACCGTGTCTGCATCCATATTGTTCTGTTATTGTTAACGTTCCTCTCTTACTGTTTCTCGATTTGTCTGAAAGGACCTTGCAATTCACAGCTTGACAGTGCAAATCACACAATGTTCAGAAGCCAAAGCCTACCAATTACCAGCTAATAACATACTTCATTGTTTTTGAGCTGCACAGAACAAGTTTGACTGACACTCTCGTTATGAGGTTTCTCCTAAAACACATTTGCTCATATTTGCTGTCTGGATTTCTTTGTACTGTCAAAACCTATGAAGGCTTTTGGACCAAAAATACACTTGTACTTGACACCATTAGATTTGTTTGTTTCCAGTACCTTTTCGACTTTATCTGATGAGCATCAAAGGCAGAGCTGATACCTCCTCAATGCATTGCCTTCTTGGTGCATCTTTATCGGCAACCCGTCACTAATTTTTATTCAATGTTTGGATGGATGTGCCCCGTCAATAACAAGATAATTAATTTTAATGATTATGCTAATCATGCTAACGATTAACCGTAGAACTTTGTTTTGTGACAAGTTGTGGTAATGCTCCTCAAGCTGAAAGTCAACTGAATTCTACACTCGCTGTCCATTTGATCAGCTCCTCTTAGCTTAGAGGAGCAATTTGACATTTGTTTCAATGCATGGTTTGTTAGCCCCCTTTCATCCTGATCTTCAATGGTCAGGACCCCACAGGACCACCACAGAGCAGGTATTATATGGCTGGTAGGTGGTGTTGTGGTGGTTGTGTGTGTTGTGCTGGAACACTGTGTCCACTCACTGTCTGCTCTATTAGGCTCTCCTACCTAGTTTCTCCAACTTTTAGATGTAAAGTGGGAAACCGAAGCTCATCTGTTGGCCATCGTCTAGTTCTTCACCAGTTCTCACAGGATTTTGCACACAGTACACTGTTGACATCATCTTCTGGCTGCTGGACTATTCTAAGTCCAGCAGTGACACAGAGAGGTTTAAACAACCCAGCAGCACTGGACACTGGCACAATAGTGCCAAGTTAGGTTTATGAGTCCTGAGTTTGTCTATGAGAGTCTGGAGATGATGCTACTTATTTTAGAAAACTGACCAAATGTGGCTGCAACGTTCTTCTTGGAGAGCAGTGACACTGCCCCTGCAAGCCTGCCATGCACATAATTGTTGTTCAGTGTTCTTCTAAAGGTGGACTCATAAACATTAACAGTATTCAAAGTCAGAAAGGGCCTTCAGTTGCATAGAAGTTACTTTTGGTTCCTTTGTGAGGTAGCAGACTGTTATGTGTGCTTGTTCTTGCTATGATCTCTGGTGGTCCACTCTGTTAGTGGGCCCTTTTCAAAAAGGTTCTTTACAGAACCCTCTACAGCACATTCTCCAACAATCTGAAGAATCTGACGGGTTCTTTGAATGTTCATGGTTTGATACAGAACGGCTTTCTTTATTAAAGAACCCTCATTTCTTATTGTTTACAATTCAACAGTTTATATGACAAAACTAACACAATTGCAGTCCATTAAAATGTGTACCTTCATACACTGTACAACATTTATTGTGAGGCTGGCTGGGCTATATCACATTTTTGAATTTGTCTGAAATATTAGGACTGTTCGCACGTTAACTAATATAATGGAATCTAATCTATCAATTTTAGAGTTTAATAAATAGCAGCATGCCAGTGCTGAATATGTCTTCATAGATTTGTGGTGTTCATTTTCTCTTCCGAGGGCTCAAGCACAAATTGCTACACCACTGCCTGCAGTCACTGTTGAGAAATAAAGTGATTCACTTACCTGCATTGTGGCACTCGCCCAATAAATTTTCTGGCATTGGTTTATCTACTTTGTCACTGTCTGTCACAGAGTGCTATGTTTGATCTAATAGAGAAAAAAAGGGGAAAGAATAAAACAGTGATCACCTCGTCATCGAGCAATTTCATCAGAAATGTTGTTGATTAACAGTGCATGAAGGGGGATGGGTGGGTGGGATTTCATCAAGCAGCAGTCAATATGTAACACTGAAAGATGGTCAATCAGGATCCTTAAGTTATCCGTATCCATTAAATCAGTGCAGTGAAGATTTAACACAACGTTTTACATTATATTGTAATTGCATTGCTAATTACAGTCAGTTGAGTTCAATTAAAAAACATTATTAAATATAACTTTATTTGCTGTCATTTGTTCTTCATTGGAAACCTTGTCTTGAACATTGATTTGTGAGATAGATGACTAGCTTTGCTTTTGTGTAATCATCTATTTTAGACAGGGTCGTATAATTTTTTGTATTATTTTAATTTTATGTTGAAGTTTTGTGTTCCTGGTCAAATATGACTGTCCCAGTGTAACCAATTATACATCCATAATAATACCTATATTATCACATAGTGGTGTAATAGATATTTTTATTAACTTAAGTCTTGAACTTGTATTTGCTATATACATCATGTAAAGCTCATACAACTTGTTTTTGTTGGTTAGATTTTTCTTAAAGGGACATTTAATGCAATATAAATGTAAATTTAAATGTAAATTTCATTGTGTGATGAATTGACCAAGTAGAATTCACTCATTTCCAACTAAATTAAGTCTCAGTTTAAATGCCAAAGAAGCCTTTCTTTGTATGTGTACATGCTCAGTCTGTATTTTTTTTTTACTGTGATCAGTATGAGTGTGTCTGTAGGTTCTCAAAATGTTATGAACATTATTAATTAGTTAGTAGCCTAATATTCATGTTATATATAAAAAAGGTACATTTTTCAGTGAGGTGCTTGAGCAAGTGTCACAACTGCTGGAAATGTTGGATAAATACAACGAGCAACATTGATTTTACAAGTAGAAGCTCAATAATTACAAATCAAACTCAACCAAGAAAAAATAAATTGCTGTGCTGTTTGGGGACGGATACTGCAGTGTCGGCAGTGTAGGATAAAGTCACTAACGCCAAAGAACGTCAGATGAGACGGGAGTTGGAGTAGTTTTGTAGTGTGGTAAAATTGCTTTTTTCAAATATTATCTCAGCTCACACCTGTTGTATAAATGCTCTGAGATTTTGAGACGTTGACTAAAAATGTCTACTTAAGGAATCAATACTGAGATAAAAAAGCTCTTTATTCAAAGTTTCCTTCCAACATGAGAATAAATTCCTGATGAGAAGCTTGTTCACAGGTAAAGGAAACAGTAGTAGAAATCAGAAATCCGTAACAGATTTCTGTAATCTCTCTAACAGTTAACTCTTAGAGAGAGTTGCGCACTTTGCAGGTAGTTTCCAGGCTTCTAGGCTTACTATCTCAGGATTAGAGTAGCCTACAGACATCATACACATATCAAAATGGTATCAAACTGATATGATGAAAACTAGCCAACATTGTGTGATGAATTACAGCTCAAATTCACTTGATTCCAACTGAATTCAATCCCAGTTTAAATGAAAAAGGAGCTTCCGGTGCATGTTTACTGCTCATGTTTACTCCAAGCAATCAGTAGAGTTAATTATATCACTGACCCAGGTATTGGAAAAAATCCCATAGATAGATAGATAGATAGATAGATAGATAGATAGAGAGAGAGAGAGAGAGAGAGAGAGAGAGAGAGAGAGAGGGAGATAGATAGATAGATAGATAGATAGATAGATAGATAGATAGATAGATAGATAGATAGATAGATAGATAGATAGATCAAAAATGTAGCCACAAGTACTTTTTGTACCCAAATATAACAATATCTAAATTCGCTTAGTTTTTACATCTCAAATAAAGACAAAATAACAATATGTTGTGTACATGTTTGACACCTATAAGTAATTTTGTTTTGGTGAATAAAAGTACAACAGATATGAAAACATCCCACAAAATTAGCCTTGGGTTCTAAATCTTTAATATCGGCACATTATGGGAAATCCTACTGTTTCTCAAAAGTTGATGAATGACATTAATTCAGCCAACCTGAGCTAAACTGCTTGCATGTTGGAACTTAAACGCTCATGAGGAGGATGTGCCCTGTGGCAGCTGTTACAAGGCAGATACTGGATTGGACTACAGCACCATTAGTTACCGATGCACCTCGGTGCTCTTAAGGTTTCCGATTCCAGAAGGCTGGGAGAAAAAAATGGTCAATCATCAGGACCCCACAGGACCACCATAGAGCAGATATTTTTTTTGGGTGATGGGTCATCATCAGCACCGCAGTGATGCTGACATGGTGCTGGTGTGCAGTGAAAAACATGAAACCAGGCAAAAAACAGTTATCTTTGTCTATATGTATCATTTGCCTTTATTAAAGAACCCCAGGTGCTAATTTTAAATCAGTATAGAGGTTAGACTTTAGGACTCACCAATCATGCCAGGATGGTCATTCATCTAAACTCATGTTGAACAATGCACTTTCACCGAACGTACTAGCGTGAGGTCCCATGTTGGTCCATGTTCAATGTCAATATACCAAGTAGAAACTACAAAAATATAATCTACATTATCCAAAAATTTCTTTTTCAGCTTGATGAGTTATTTGTAATTATTCGATTGACAAGGCTATTTACAAAATACTTGCAGCAAACAGCCCATCCCGTCTCTTTTCCTCTGTGACCCCATATATGGATCAGTGACTTCAATAGCCCCGCCCCCTCTCACTGATCAGTCAGAGTCTGCATGCAGGTTGAGCATGTACATGTGAACAGAGCAGTTAACACGCACTGGAAGTTCCTTTGGAATCTAAACTGGTTGGAAACTTTATGTTAATGTTTTTCTCATCTAGATTACGCACTGATTACTCATCACTCAGTGATGATGGCATGATAGAGTCTCGTAGAGAGTCTCGTAGTTTGTTGTGATATGTATATGATGTCTGTAGGTTACTCTGATCCTGATATATGAAGCCTACAATACAGTGTGTAACTGCCCTTTTGTTAATCTCAATGTACCTCCTGCTTCAACATAGGAAAAATGAGTTTTATTTAATTTATTCACTTATTTATTATGGCATATAAAGGCAATTTCAGAATTATTAAAAAAATAGCCAAAATAGCCCGACTTCTAAGGGTTAAACTGGATGTATAAAGCACCACAAAAGGTTCTAAAATTACCATGAACCAATTATATTTTATTTATTTATTTATTTATTTATTTATTTATTTTAAATTTATTTATTTATTTATTTATTTATTTATTTATTTATTTATTTATTTATTTATTCTTTTACTATCAACTGAAAGAAATACCCAAAAAAATTCCCAATGCATCACTCCTTGTGGCATCTTCAGGTGTGTAAGAAGCAAACTTCACTTCTTAAACTTTTTTTTTTTTTGTTTAACTGGGAAGGACCTAGCTCTCCTGTCCAAACAGGACAATCTCATGACCTTCAGGTCACCATGGCAGAAGAGCTAAAGACTGTCAGCAGCTCAGGGAAGAAGCCCTACTTGTTTTACAAAGAACTCTTGCAAATGGAGTCACTGCAGAAAGGTGGAAAAACCCAATGAACCAGACCCGTCTTTGAAAGGCAACTAGAAAAAAACTGCCCCCATGGAAACGTTCTGATGACCTCCAGCAACAAAATCGACTTGGCTATTCCGGGCAGACTGTGCCTTTTGTTCCAGGTCAGTAACAAGCTTTCATTTTTGCCTTCTGCAGTGTGAGGGTTTGCTATCTATATTCCACCTGGGCATGCTGGAACTTCCATGATGAAGTTTTCACACTCAAATATAGCA
The DNA here is from genome assembly GCA_034509495.1 of Acestrorhynchus altus. Classification (NCBI taxonomy): domain Eukaryota; kingdom Metazoa; phylum Chordata; class Actinopteri; order Characiformes; family Acestrorhynchidae; genus Acestrorhynchus; species Acestrorhynchus altus. The sequence goes on from CM067502.1 coordinate 44,838,248, forward strand.
AAGCTTTACTTGAACACAAACTGATGCAACCTGCAATTTCCTTTTGGACAGACAAACGTTGGCAGTATGGCTGTGGTATAAGGTGTTCTCTTGCTCTCGCTCACTCTCTCACTCACTCTCTTCTTTGAACGTATCAAACTGAGAACCTGTGTCCCTTTTGGAAATGCATTTCCATGGTAACTGATGTAATCTGAAGTTGGCGGCTAGCGGACAAGGAAGAGGCTGTTTGATGAATGACGGGGCCCAAACACTGACATGAAGAAGCAGCAGTTTATCACACACTCTGAGATTCAGTCTGCATCCAAGAGCAGACACTGCAGGAGGAAATGTACCGCAGCAGAAAATTATACCTCCACTCTACCGAGTAATAAAGACAGCATAGTATTGCAGAGCGCATGAAGATGGAAGCTCTGCTGGGAAAGAAAATATATATATATTAACAAAGAACACCATTGGAAATGCTGGTCTTACACAAGTTGGCATACTCTTGCAGGTCAGACAGACATGTTTCTGTTCAAAAGGCTAAATTAGGCCCCGAGCAGGCTAAGGTGCTCCCACTATGGTCCTGGGGTCGCTGGTTCGAATCCAGGTTCATGCTGCTCACCATCGGCAGCCAGGGTCCAGAGGGAGAGGAATTGGCTTGCTCTCCCTCGGGGGGTGGGTAGATGGCGCTCCTCCCACATCTCACAAGTGCACTGCTGATCGACATGGGCGTCCGCTGGCCATTGTGTCAGAACCGGGGATCCGGCGTTCTCCCCCAAGCGCAATGGCTGCCCGGCAACGATACAAATTGTGGCTATCATCACATGACACGGAGGAAACAGGTGGACGATCTCTCCCCCCTAGTGTCGAGAGCAGGGCATGTAATGTGGGAGGCTATGTAGGGGGATGGGTATTTGGAATATCTAAATTAGTAGGGGTGAAAAATTGGAAAAACAAGAAGCCAATCTATGCTTCTGCGTTAAGCCTGTGCAAGTTACAGGGGCAGTTTGCCGGTTTGATTCCCTAAACTTGCAGGACATGACTGAAGTACCTTTGAGCTGTGTGCTTTGGATAAGGCTACCCACCGCTCCATGTCACTGTCCACTAGTATAATTCCCTAGTTGTGTGCATGTCTTTCACTGTGTGGATGGCTTAAATGCAGTGGACAAAGGTGCAAGCACATCTACTTTACATGCACCTTTAAATCTGACTTCCATGGTGTGCTGGGGTACGCTTAATTAAACATATCTCATTTTACTGCATAGCTGAGAAAGTGCACAGCTACTGGCCTTACTATCTAGCAAAACAATCAAATACTAAAGCCAGCGAGGTGGCAGTTCAGTCTCCCGCACTAAAGCTCATTTCACTTATGTTGTGTCAGTGCCTACGGGGACACTTTCCAGCGTTCCTCCACCATTTGTCAAATTTGGAGCATTAGTCCACATTCACAGTGAGAGCTGAGCTGCAATCTAATTCCCTCTTAATGGCTAGCTGTGCTCTCACAACACTGTTCATGGGAGAGCGCTGCAGTACAACACAATCAGCACGATGATCCCTCTCATACTCTGGCTTTATTAGATTAAAGTCAGCAAGGTTAATTCACCCCATTTTCCACAGATCTGGGAGCATTTTCCCACACCCAGATCTTCTCGAGCAAAAGGCCAGAGTTGCTGTTAAAAACTGATCCCGGAGCAAAGCTGGATGGACTATATCCCCCAACATTAGGTTAAGTGCGGCCCGTATTTGCGGTGGCAGCAGTGACCCAGTTGGCCTAGAGAAACGGTAATACGGCATAAGCTCTTAGCAGCTGGTTAGGCAGCTGTGTCTCTCTAATGCGCTCGTTCCTCTAAGTGTTTTACTTTCCCCCTGCTATCCCATTACCAGCACATTTGACTAATGTCAGTCAATTATGTGAACATGGGTAACCAATGCCAGCGGAAAAAGATAAGGGGAATGGGAAACTTTCACTTCTCCGTTTATGTCTTGCTTTCTTTATCTCTCTCTATCTATCCCTGTCCCTCATTTCTGAATAGAGATGAAAGATAATTATATCATTTCAAGTCGCATGAAATCAGAACAGATGTAGCGCCGTCTTGCCTCTTAAGCAGCATTTGCTGCTGAGCATGGCCAACTTTGGCCCCTGGATGATGGCGGACATGTGTCCAGTGTTAGCATCATTAGATGACTGCAATGCTGAGCTGCCGAGAAGAGAACAAAAGGATCCAGTACAAAAAAAAGAGCTTTTGTCTGAATCAAGATGCCGTATTTACACTGTGTGCATTTATATTACAGACCCATTCATTCATCATTCAGTTTATTTTCCCTTAGAAGTAAACAGGCTGTTTTCACTACTCTGCCTTTATCACTGATATAAACAATTCTATGCTCAGATCGATTTTGCCTCATTCAAAATCCAGATGAATCCTTATGAAGCCTGGTACACACTAAATGATTTTCAAAATCTTAACAGGTTCTCAAAATTAGTTTCAAACTTCATTATGCTTTTTGTAGAATTCAGGGAATGTTCAGTCACCATCCACTTTCTGGTCCATTAACGTACTGGTTTTCATACTCAGCCTCGGCCTGTAAATGAAAGGAAGGGCTGTTTTCACCTTGAGCTCGGAGCCTCTAGATGGACAGTAAGGATTCTCAGCTGCAGGTAATAAAGCTGCTGCATCTCATAAAACAGCTGCTGCCTCAAAGCAAACACAGCTCAGCAGCGCCAACATCTGGAGAAAATCTGCACAGAGAACTGCTTCAATTTCAGCTAAATTTGATTGTTAGTTAGAAGGTAGTGATGAGTCAATCAAATCTGTTGTACTTGTTTATATGATGAACTATGGGACTGCTGCCTTATGTGCTCTCTAGTTTGGTAGCATATTTCAGCACTGCAGTTCATGGACCTGGTCTGTTTTGCTCTCTAAAGCTTTTCACGGTAGCCTACACACACACACACACACACACACACACACACACACACACACACACACATTTCAGATGAAAGGGCTCAGACTCCAGCAGGTAAAATTAACCTATTTTCCCCCTATTAGCTTTGACAAAGACAGTGGACATATCCAGCCCTACCAATTTCTGGAGTCCATGGCACACAGCAAGGGTTTACTCTATTTAGCATTTTTTTTTATGTAGGCTGCTACTGGTTGAACCAACATAAAAACAAATTATTGGAAGGACACCTCTGGCCCTTGATCAGAATTTTAACCCATAAAAACCCATTGAGACGTATGTGTCATAGACCCTTTCAAAGATATGTAAAGTCCCTCTGAAGTCCCTCAGTGACCTATACTGAACACACTATATTCATGGGAAAGTGTAAACATGTGACCTTATTTACAAAATGCCGATTTATTTGGTCAGTCTTTGAGAAAGAAAAACCCAACTCCTTTTAAAAGTGTATTTCTTTTCTAAAGGTCTGTTTCAACACATTTAACAAATCAAAGACTTGAATGAAACATCATATATTACATTCAACCAGTTTTGACCCCATTTCTAAACCCAAATAAATACATTTATGGAATTGTCATTGTGAAACAAACGTTACATTGGAATTTTTACTTATTATTTACAGAAGAAGTCATGTGACTGTTTTATCACAACAATAAAAGTCACTAATGAGCTGCTCATTCTTTTTGACACTACAGATGATCTTAATAATAAAATAATAATAATAATAATAATAATAATAATAATAATAATAATAATAATAATAATAATAATAATAAATATTTATTTAAATATTTAAATATATAAATATTAATTATTAATTATTATTAGCAGCCATTTTTCCAGAAACAGGAAAGAGAAATGTTTAATGTTTCATTAAAAGATGTATGAGACAGTGAGGCATATAAATTAGTTTGAAAACCTATAACCTGTATTTGAAATAATTTTGATGGTTTATTATTTGTTGAAGACGTCTGTTATCTGCCAGCATTTTCCAAAGATTCTCCAGACTTTCAGTTTATTGACAGTGTGTTATTTCAGGTAAATGAGTCACCAGAGGCAAGTTTCTGTCTGTGTTTGTTAACGCTGATGGTCACTGACGCAGGCTGGGTTTTTCATTTGGATGTGTTTGCCAGCAGACTCAGACACTGTCAATGCAAAGTGCAAAAGGAGGCAGATATGCATTAATATCAGTCTTTGCATGCTCATGCAGACTGTTTCAGCAAATGCAAACAAAACATATGTAGAACATTTGGGCAGTTTATCGCATAAAACGCAGAAGGCTTTTACAGCGAATGCATTTAAATGGAATTTTGCCAAGCTCTGAAAAAGTGAGTCAGAGGCTTTTCTGCCTCATGCATTGCCATGGTGACCAATGAAACCATTAACATTTGAAATGTTGTCGTCCACCACTATGTAATGAAGGGACAAATCATCTCTGTTTCATCATTAACTGAGGAGTTAAGAACACAGCAAAACTGAATCTCTTACCACACAGTAGGTTTGGAACAACAAGTAAATTTATCAGCATAAAATGTTTTTTTTTTTTTTTTTGCACTATGACAGAGTGAGGTGTGCGTCCATAGTGTGTTTATGACACAGTGTGTCTGAGACTTTGTTTGGGGAGGTTGTGATTGTAAAGCTGAACAGCAGTGGGGAGAAAGGAGCTATGATATCTCTCTTCTGCATCGCAGGTGGAGGAGCCTGTCACTAAAGGAGCTGACCAGTGCTGCAACTGCCTCCTGTAGTGGGTGAGAAGTGTTGTCCATTATGGAAGCAAGCTGGGCCAATATCCTCCTCTGCACTGCCTCTTCCACTGGGTCCAGCAAACAGCAGAGGACAGAACTTGCCTTCCCGAATAGCTTGTCCGTTTTCTTCCTGTCTGCTGTTGTAATGCCACCTCTGCAGCAGACGATGCCATAGAAGATGGCTGACGCCACCACAGAGTCATCAAAAGAGAAGTTCACCCTGCATTCTAAAGGACCGGAGTCTCTTCAGAAGGTGGAGTTTGGTCTGACCTTTCTTATACAGGGCGTGTGTGTTGTCCATTTTGTTGTTTAGACCCAGGTACTTGTAGGTTTTGACAATCTCAATGTCCCTTCCCTGGATGTTCACTGGAGTGGATGAGGAGAACTTAGTCCTGTGGAAATCCACCACCAGCTCTTTGGTTTCTCCCGTGTTGATCTGGAGGTGATTCTGCTTGCACCAGTCCACAAAATCCTTTGTAGCTTCTCTGTATTCCCTTTCATCGTCAACCAACGATGGCAGAGTCATCGGAGAATATTTGGAGCGGACAGGTTGAGGTGTTGTGGGTGAAGTCCACAGAGTAATGGGTGAAGAGAAATGGGGCCAGGACTGCTCCCTTCAGGGATCCTGTGCTGCAGAGCATTGTTTCTGACAGAGTCCGTAAGTCGCACATACTGTGGTCTGTGAGTGAGGTAGTCCATAGTCCATGCAATGAGATGGTAATCTACCCCTGCTCTCTCCATCTTGCTCTCTCTAGTAAAGTGGGCTTAAAGGTGTTGAAAGTACTTGATATGTCAAAGAACATGATTCAAAGAACAGTGCTTCCTGCCTTTTCAAGATGGGCGAGGGATCTGTGGAGTAGGTAAGTTATTGCATTCTACACTCCAGTGCTTGGCTGGTTTGCAAATTGCAGAAGATCCATAGCTGGACCACTTTCAGTGGACAAAGATGGGCAAGAACAAGTCTTTCCAGAGCATCAGATGCAACGTCAGTGCCACTGGTGTGTAACCATTCAGATCACTGGGGTGTGCAGTTTTGGGATAGGTACTACTCACAATGTCTTCCAGAGTACTGGCTTTCTCTCCTGTTTCAGGCTTAGGTTGAAAATGTCGACCTAGTTCTGTTGCAGCTGGCCTTCCATTCTCTTTCTGTACTGTTGTTGCCCTCCCTGATATTCCTTCACACTCATGCCCTCTTCTTTTGTTCCAGAAGGGCCTTCAGATCTGGGCTAAACCAGGGCTTACAGTAAGGTTTGCATGAGTCCAGTAGGTCTATGTATTGTGTCAGGAATCAGTGACTCAGGAATGTGACCACTTTCAACTTTTTAAAAGCTTTTTATTGAGCGTGTTTAAAGTATCAAGTATGGCAAAGGCGTCTTCATTTTCAAGAATACTGACAGCTGCATACATACGGAAATATGATTACTAGCACAGTGTATAAAATGTATTGTAGTACTGGTTTTCTGATTCCCACCTTGGTTGAACTAAATTTTGTGATTAAAGAAAAACACCTTTGACGAAATTAAGAGAGTCATTAGTGTGAGAACCAAACAGATGATGTAAATGAATCACGGGGCCCCTGACACTGCAATTATATGCTAACACACAGCTCAGAGGACACACAGTTGACAGGCCTGCTATGTAGGACAAAAGGGCGGATATTTTCGCCCTATCACTTTCCGCCATTGGGATGAAACGGCAGGCGTGATTTATGGGGAATCTTGGCGATGACATGCGCCGAGCTAGGCAACTTTTTTCAGTGGCCCGGCAGATGCACTGAAATTGGGTTACTCACAAAATGCAAAGGGGTCTGTCTCGGGCTTACAAACTCAATCAGTCATCCGATCCCTGGAGGTCATTTTAATAACGCCGCATGACAGGGAACTCTTGCCAAACAAAATGCAATCTCTGAGCTCCTCTTTTTCTGAAAAGAAGAAATATCTTTTTTTTTTTTTTTTTTTTTTTTTTTTTTTTTAAAACATAGCTGCTTAGCAATCTCTGGGACGGAATGGGAAAAGGTAAAAATGGTTTTATATGCATTTTGTATGAGATCAGTGCTCGTAGTGATGTAATTATAATTCCTCTTCTAATACACAGTAATTTCAAGCTGGTCTAGGAGGCCTGGCATTTTCAACAGAGAGGAAAATCTGTGGGGATTTGAAAACAGAGGAACTTTTGTAAAAGCATTTATTTAGCCAAAATAAAATATAAACTATATTTTATAGAGCTCTAAATAAATATAATAAATAAATAAAATACTTTGATGCAGTATGTAAACATTGGTCAGGTTTCAGAACATACTCTTTGCCTCATGCCATCCATGTTTTCATGCTGATCTGCAAAAACAGCCTGTTTTGAGCCAGCTGTGACGGCATTTAAACCAACAAACAACAGGTACATCCACCTAGTTATAGATCAGTTTAGCTCCGCCCTCTCACAAGCTATAAGCCCACAGGTTATAAGACTGCTTTATGCATAAGTTACAATTCAAGGCAGCCAATCCTAACAGGGGACATTTACAAATAATTAAAAAAAACCCACTACGAACAGCAACAAACAGAATAATCTGAAATAAAAGTAAAGAAATTAATTTAAAAAATGCTAATAAATCAAATCAGAGCTTATGCAGTTTTGTATTTCTTTATGCATATTAGATTTTATTTATTTATTTATTTATTTATTTTGATCCCACCGAAAAAAGGAAAATCAAGGTATTTAATTCTGAGGCCAAATAACAGGGTTGAATGGACTTGTGAAATACAATAGCTAGTGGGTCAAACAATAACCATCTCTATATTCAGCTTTAACAAATTTTAAGAGATACCCAAATGCAACAAAACGTGTCGAGCTGAACACTGCTGTCTATGAGCATGTGTGCTGGGAGAGATAAAATGTACATAAAATAAATAAAATGTAAATAAAATAAATAAAATGTACATTCTTATCTCATCTTGGGCCCCGTTATACACGGCTACATAGAACCATTAAAACATTAATAGGCCCTGCAAAAAAAGAGTGAATAACTGGAGCCAGTTGGGGACAAATGTGGTCAAATGTATTCAAAATAGCTGCCAAATCAATGTCAAGATGTTAAATCAAACAAACTAATTAATTAAATCAAAGCTAATTTATCTGTATAGCACTTTTGACAGCTGTTGTCACAAATCAAAATCAAGGTAATGAATGCACTAAACAAAGGATACAGACAAATGCCCCTGGTGAGGAAGCCAAAGGGTGACAGTGGCAAGGAATGCTCCCTCAGAGTTGGAGGAACCAGGCTTATGGGGGGGGCACAGTCCAAAGAGGATTCTGGACCACCACATGTCTGCTGCAATGTTCAGGTGTACTGGAGAAATGATGGTTTATGGTGGTCACATGGACAGTATCAGATAATTGGTAATAGTTGGTGACGGCAGGTCCAAGGAACAGTGGGATACTAGTTCAAGTCCAGTAGACAAAGGCGGTTAGTTCTGAGATAACAGCTAATTTTGACAGCACTATTATTTCTACACTTCAACAATTTAAAATCTTGATAAATTCATTATTTGGTAACTTTAGAGGTACAGTAATGTAGGGGATAAAGAGAGGTCAGTAAATGACCATATAAATGCAGGACCTGAAAGCATGGAAGTTTACTTTAGGAGCTAAATAAGGAACCATGAGGAACATGACAATACACAAAGATACCTACAGGGCTACCCTGCTTGAACATATGTTTCTAGAGGTTCGTTCACCTTTCAATGGATTCTCCAGCTCATTTACACCAATGATTCCTCAACAAACCCTTCTTTGAAAAAGCATTCAACGGTGGTTCTTCTCTGAAGTTGCTCTCAAGAACCCTTTTTTGCAGTATTCAAGCAAGTGGCAACAAATGAGCAAATAGCAGCCACCCAAAACCCGTGGATCCAACCATGTTAATCTGCATCTTCATAAATGAGGGGTTAAATCTGGAGGACAGTCAATTACGCAATCAGTGCTGCATCCTTCATGGCCGTTTACTAGCCCTCAAGTCTGAGGCTCTGCACGTCTCCTGGACGAGGCCATCTCCATTTCACAGTTTGTTATGCTGAAGTACACCTCTCCAACATGGATGCAATATGAGCAGCTCTCCGTCAACGGCTTCAATTTGCAGGATCAGAAATCAGCAATTACCAGCCAACCCTGTCTCACGGGGACCTCGCCGATTATCCCTGTGCCTGATCAGAGGAATGCCTGAGGCTGTGTAGGGAAACAGTTTGTCTCCGCTTACAGTAGCAGCCGATGGTTCAATAGCTTAGTGCCATTTCCCGCCTATTACAAAGCAAGAGAAAGAAAGATTATTTTTTATTGCTGGAAAATAGGCTTTAGGAAATCACAGTGATGGGATGCTCTATATAAGCCATGTTGAAACCTCCACGCGTGCTACAGTAATTCAGATTACTCCTTGCTTTTTCCATGCTTCTATTATTGAAGGGATTTTTTTATTATAGCATTAGTGCTAAGACTAGCATGCACGCAACCTAGCAAATACTTGAGCATGTGCAGTTCTGTAGACTTGGGGGGAAAAAAAAAAAAAGAAAAGTTTTATTTAGTCTACATTTTGCTGCTTTATGAACCATATAGGCCAAGGAAGGTGGTACACCCATGTCAGATGTGCTGTTGGGGTCCAGAAGTCTGGGGGGGGATTGAAAATCTGAAAATACCCAGAAAATAACTCCAAGACCACAGGACAAGATCTAGTTATAGCCTTGCATGATTGCTACAGAACACTGCACTCACCTATGGGAGCATCCTGCATTGAATGTGGATAAGATTTCTGCCAGAGTTGCTTGTCTGCAAAGACAATTCCAGCCAGACACCAGTGGTCATGCTTTTACAGAGAATACAGTGGACAGTGCAGTGTGTGGTAATGCCTTCTATAATGTATTCTCTGTAAACACGTTTTCACAACAGGTAAACAGGTTTTTAAAAGCCTCGGCACTGCAGTCGTGAAAGAAAGCTGGACTGCTACAGACTGGAACCATGTCTCCTTTAGTGATGAATATAGGTTCTGTTGGGGAACAGACAACAGTGAGGTCTGAGTATGGAGGTCTTGTGCTGAGTGCTTTAATCCTGCCTTGGCTGTGGAGGAACACACTGTCCCAACTGCTACTGCGTCACATACAACAGTCAGTCACCCTTAGGAGTGATATGAGGGACACGTAACAGTTTAGTGATATGTACATTGTCCGGTAGTCATGTGTTACCGCTCATGCCAGGGCTTCCAACTGGCATTTTTCAGCAGGATAATGCAATCCAACCCTCATCTAACACACTTGATTCAAGATATTAAGGCTCTTTTAGGGACTTGCCGCTGGGGAACCCTGATATAAAAGCTGTACAATACTATTGTTGAATGCACTGTATTTTGTTCCAGGGGAACAAACATTTTTGCTCAACCAACACTGACCATTGAAATCATGAGTAGAATAAATATGCATTGGCCTTTTGCAAACCTTCTTTTCAAGGTTCTTTCTAGAACCATAAGTTGTTCAGAACATTTAACACTATTTTTTTCTCCATCTACTTTGCATATTTTTAATTATTCAGTAATTATTTCTTTTAACGCTACTTTTACTTCATTATGGGTTTAAGTTATCCATCTTTAAATGCATCTCTTAAATGACTAATAAATAGCTACAGTTAAAAAAAACTTTGTTAAAAAAAAAGGCGCTCATTGGGTCGAGACACATTGCCTTTTGGGAAGCAAGTCGTATTGACAAGTGTCAAGGTCAGCTGCTGAACAAGGCGATGTGCTTTCTGTCGATAAGTCTGTGTGGAAAGAGCTGCAGAGAAGGCTTCTCTAACTGGGACAGACCCTGGTTTCTTATTTTATGAATTTTCAGTAAAAAAGAAAAAGAAAAAAATCACACTGAAGCTTCATGCATCCAAGGTGATGTAAACTTTGTTAATATAGATATTTTGTTTAAGTATTCAAGAGCTATTGACTTCAAAATCTAATTACTATTGAGTTCAGTGCTCATTATCCAGTAGATAGGGCACTAACAATCGTCTAATAGACAAACTGTCTTTGATCTTAATATTGGAGGAGCTTAGTCCATCTACTGGGTCCGGCCTTATCGTTTAAATGAAATGGATTTTTGAATTTGGCCCAATTTGTGGAAAAACCTGAAACTGAACACAGTTCTTAACTCTTAGGAATACACTCAGAGTGCATATCCTATATTTGTTTTTTCAGCATGTTTAGAGTAATTAATCATATTTATGAACTTATACTTTCAGAAAAGCGATAGGTTTAACACACGTGCAGATACATGCAAATGCTTGATGCAAAACATGTTACAGGGTCTTGACACAAAAGGGGTGGAAAAGTCTACTTTTGTGTAGAATCAGCACTGAGAATCATGATGGCCATTTCAATGGTCAGGTTTGATTACAGAGGCCTTGTGGTGACATCCTGCAGTTACATGTTGCCTCTCATGGTAGGACTTCCAACTGGCATTCCAACTACCACACACAGGGTTTCTGATGAATGTCTGTCAGACTGCTATAATTCCTTGGTCTGCCAAGTTGAATTATCAGCAATTTCTAGAACCACCCAAGTTGCCAATTTGGATAGCCTAGTTTACAGGATATACAGGCCCAGCTGCAACATCTAGGGGCAAATGTGCAGGACACGGATACGGATGGCATGGGCACACTGGCCAGTATTCAACCTCACTTCACAAAAGGTGAAGACATTCCCAAAACAACCCCTGAAGTGAATAATCAATATACTTACTGCTATCAAGACTTGTGTCGGTGTATAGGCGTAGAATGTAACATCTCAGAAGGAACAAGGAAAACACTGCATGCCGTGAGTCTGATAACAAAAAGTTACACTCAGTATTCCCTTCTGGCTACTGAACAGAGAAACAATTTACTGCATAAGCAATGGCATATTATTGATTCTGATTCTTATCCGAAACCAATTCTCTAAGAAAACTCCACAGTTGGCCTTAACAGCCTGCACTCTTAAAATAAAGGTGCTAGAAGGCACCATGAAGATTTTTGTAAAATACCAATGAGGGTGTAGAAGCTCTCATTCACTCATTTTAATAATACATTTTATTTTTAAGCGCCTTTCGATACACAAGGACACTTAGAAGACACTTCTCGTTTGAGACGTAAATATCTGTTTGGAATTGACCATGTTTTTAACAAAAATTACACATGCCTACAGGTTTGTGGGTTGTTTTTGTTGCTTATAAAGACATTTCACAACTCAGAAATTCTGTTGGAGAGAGTTGTTTTGAGCTGCAATTGCTGTAATTGTAGCGATTAGTTTGATAATGCTGTTTACGAAAATACACACTTGACAGTAGGCAAAGTTAAAAACATTTTGAATGTCCTTCATTTTTTTTTTAAGCATCAGTTTTATCCATTTTCAGGAACTGTATTCTGAAATTTGAACACTACGCATTGAAAGAACAGGCCTACCTTCTCAATTTCCTCTTTAACCCAATATCTGGGTCAGTGAGATCATCGGCTCTGACCCCTACGGCTGATCAGTCTGAGTCTGCAGGCATGTTGAGCATGTGCATATGGACAGAGCAGTAAACATGCACTGGAAGATTACTTTGGCATTTAAACTGGAACTTCATTCAACTGGAAAGTAGTTAGTAAATCACAGAATGATAAGACAATTTGATAGACTTGAAGATGGATATGATGGGTATCATGTCTGTAGGTTACCCTGATCCCAAGATGCGAAGCTTAGAAAAGAGTAGATCTCGGGTTCTAAGTATCAAGGAGAGGTGGAATGTTGCTGATCATATAATAAAAGGCCACAGGAAATTTAGATGAGGGCTGCCTACCTGTTTGGGGAAGGGGGTGGGGCCAATGTATAACCAATCGTTAGGTTCAGAAATTTTACCACCTTCCTGTATATTTCATACTCTGGCAGGGTCCGACAACCTTCTTGATAATTTACTGATTTCCTTAATAGACCTAAATCTTAAACTAAAACCCAACCTTTAACTGGAAGTTAACAGGCGAGTTGAATCAGGTGTGCTTGTTCAGGAAGAACAAAATCTCCTGGTCGAGGCTGTGTTGACACTGGACTTGATAAAACACAGTGGACCAACTCCAGCACATGAAACCATACTCTAAATTTCACACTGGTCTTATGAAACCTTGGATCCTGTGTCTGTCCATTCTTCCTCCAGACTCTAGAGGCTTGAGCTGATACTCAGACTCTTAATTTCCAAAATGGAAATTTCCTGGAAATGTCTGTGGACAGTGTAATAAACTTACATATTACTAGAAATTATGTCACATACTTACCTGTTCTTACCTGTGCATGGTTCACACTCCCTGTGGGTCAAAAGAGTACAAGCTGGAAGGACTCTGAGCTTTATTTCCCTGGGTGAGTCCATCTCGTGCAGAAGGAGAGGGGAGATTGGACTGGTGAAGAGACAAAGAAGACAATGGTTAAATACCAATAACGATTGTCCAATTAAGAATGACATGATGAATCTCTGTGGGGAACAGTAATGGTGATTGCCGATTGTAGGGTATAGTTGTAAGTCGACAACAATTGTATGCTGTATTGAGAGCATTACCTTTATTGATATTGGTAGAGTCTAGGGGGAGGAGCTACCAGTATATAACCTACTCTGAGGTGGGGGAGTAGAGGAAAGAGAGAACAAGTGTGAAAGAGAGAAGTAGAGTGAGGTGACCTATTTGTGATTTAGAGGGCTTTGCCAGAGCCACTGGAGTTAGTGGTTAGATATTGCTTTATTGTTATTTTCTTATCCTTTTTTCTTCTATTTGTACATGTAAATATGTATTTTGTTAATAAATTGGTGAATGGGAATGGACAAGTTTCCTCTGACTTTCATTGGTTGGAGCTTCTGACCCCTCGCTCTACACTACCAATGAAGTGGACTACAACTTCCATAGTTAAGTGACCAACTTCATCACAGATGGAGGCTCATGATGCACTAAAAACAGCCTCAGTCTCTGTAAAGCTCTTGCAAGTACGTGAATCAAGTTTTCTTGATCCTCTTAAAGCTATGGTCATCCCTGTTGCTTGTGTACCTTTTCCTACCACATGTTCCCCTTCCAGACAACTTTTCATTAATAAGCTTTGAACAGCCAGCAATGAGCTTCTGTGACTTACCCTCTTTGTGGAGGGTGTCAATGGTCATTGTTACCCAAATAGCAATGAATGTTTTGCCCAACTGTTGCTCATATCTGAGCCCTCAGTGCTAAACATGGACCAGATGTGGCCCAATTGTTTTCTCTCTGGCAAAGTGCAATAGAACTTGATTAAAAAAATCACTGTTAAAAAAAAGTGAAGAACATTGCAGCTTTAGCTACCTTAATGGATTGTATTTACTGGCAAACAAACTCTTTGGGGAGCATAGAGCAGAGTTCAGGCACTGTCTGCTTTATTTAGGGATTTAGTCCAATCCAAAAGCAAAAAGCTGATTTGTTAGCTTTGGTAAAACAGGCCCCAGGAATAAAAAAAACTGGAGGATATGTTTAATGACATTATTCGGGGGTCTGTGGGGTCACTAATTGGTAGAGAATTGGTCCACTCAGGAAGGCATCTAGACTACCATGCACACACAAAAACCATTTAATAATACATTGCTAAGAAATAAATGCTCATATCTGAATTCTGACCCAGCCATGTCTGCATCCAGCCATTAATACAGTCTAATAAGAGCTAATGAAAAAAGTCCACCAGCAATTTCACCTTGAACAGAGTTATGTCAGTATACGGGACTTAATGAGTGGAATACTGAAACCCGGCAAGGACTTCTCCTCCTCCTGCGCCACCTCTCACTGGATTAGTAGACTTGATATTAACGAGGTCATACATCGTTATCACAGCAATGGCTGTGTGCTGCTCTGTTTTTAATGATGCTGAGGGGGAAAAGAGGACAGAAAGCAATTGAACACACTTTTTTTTTTTTTGCACTAGTGAAACCTTACCTGAGGTGCATGGCAAAAGGCTAACAATAAGGGACTTGAGGCTGCCAAGGAGGCAATCCGGGACATGGGGGGGATAAACACTCCCCCTGCAACAAAGTCAGTTGTAGTAAAGCAGCATCCAAATTCCTTGTAGCATTTGGAGAACCCTGGGAACACTGTGAGAATCACCTTCTTTGACTTCTCCAGTGCCTTTAACCCCATATTGCCTGGGCTGCTGAAGAACAAGCTGGAACATGGTGTGGACGGTCACCTGTCAAACTGGACAGTGGACTACTTTATCAAGCGTACCAACCCACAGTATGCGAGAGCTTGGGGTTGTCTCTCAGACAAGGTGGTCATCAGCACAGGGGGTCCTCAAGGAACGGTCCTAGCAGCTCTGATGACTCGGCAATTGTCGACATCATAAATAATGAGGACAGTGTGTACCTGATTCAGGACTGGTGCCTGCAGAACATATGAAGTAACATATGAAGCAGAGAAGCATCTGACTAGCTGCTTTCTTCTTTGATCACTCCTCACTCCTCGGTCTTGACCCGCTAATGTTAGTTTTTCAAATGCAGAGTGGACGGGAGACCTACTCATACTTGGGATAAGTGTACTCTTTGCAACCGAATGGACTTAACTGCCTTGTTCAGCACTTCACCTCCCAGTCACAAGGCTTGTTCCTTAACCACTAGACCACGGCTGCCCCCAAGCAGCGTATGAAGCCTATGGGTTCTAAATAGCACTCATAATTGTTCTTTGATTTGAATAATAGTGGAAGCCTTTGTGGTGCTCATTTTTAAACATTTGTAAGAGGACTTTCACCACAGAGAAGAAAAATCTGCCAACAAGACAAATGACCATCCAAGAATTCAATTGATTTTGTGTTTTGAGTTTCATCTGGTGCCATGCAGAGTCAGTTTGATCTTTCAGATGAATCTTGCTGAATTTTTAAGTGATAAGGGTGATCTTGAGATGGAGTAGGGTACATATGCACACACACACACACACACACACACAGACTGAAAGACTGAATGGTGAGAATAAAAAAGGCAAAGCAACGTTCATTCTTCAAAAAGTTCCTATTGATATGTCTTTTGAGATCCTACATCACTGCATTTGACAAATGCTGGCATTCAGTTCTAGAAGTCAGTACTTGTGTCAGTAGATTCTCCTTGAACTTACACTTCATGAATGAGTTCCTCTTCCCACACACACTTCTATTCTCCAGCTCTCCAGAGGCCCAGGTTTTCCCATGTCTTTGCCTCAAAGACTCAGGCCCAACATTAGTTAGGGATGAATAACAAATTGTACTAAATCCCTGTTCTCTCCGTTAATTTGATCAAACCATCCTGTTAAGATCCTTCTGAAGGCTCAGATCATTCATCACCTTAAACATCCCAGCTCTGACGTTTTTCCTTAAGGCCTCCTATTACTCATAAATGAAAGCTGAAGTCAGCAACAGAATGACTCACCATCAGGAAGGCTACAGTTCTCAACCACTTACTTGTTAGCAGACAGTATATGTGACCTTGGAAAGTGGTCCAAACTTTCGTAGCTGTGAGTGGTGAGAATAGAGTTCAAAGTCACAGAAATGCAATGTGACTCAACCCCATTGAACCCTAGACCTTTTGTAGTTTGAAATTTAAGAACTACAATATTATTCATTATTTTAGCTGCTATTATGTATAAGGTTTCATTTTAGCTACTATAAAGTATTCAGGAAGTGGTATCAAACAAGCAATTTGTGTCATTTGCCGACTTGCCTTTGAAACCAAGGCTACAATCATCTCGAGTGACATTTTCTCTGATTATGTATCTTAAACGTGGGAGAAACTCAGACCCACACTATCAGTTCCTTACATCTATGCCTCTAATGGTTCATTTCAGAACTGCAGCCACAGTTTCCTGCCTGAGACAATTTTAACACCATTACCAAAGAACAATGTGGTGATAGTTTTAATGATGGATGATGATTGTAGCTTGTTATCTAGTTAGTCAGTCATTTAATAAAGTAAGTTATTTAGAAATATTTGTTGTATGTTGCATTATTAACTAAAAAACCTTCATCCATCCATCAATTTTCAGAAAGTATTGGTTCAAAAAAACTGCATCACCACTTACTTAAACATACTTAAAACTGTCTTGGAATGGCCGGACTGTGACTGCAATTCTGAGATGAACCACTGCAGACATACTTGTTAGGAACAGGTAGAGTGAGCCTGACAGAGATGGGGCTGAGAGTGCTGAACTTCATGGCTGCCAATAAAACCTTCTTGAGGGACTTGCAAAAGAAAGCCAGATAGCTAAGGGTACTTTCAGGTATCAAAATATAACTTCAGCATTTATTAACCTATAAATCAGTGCTTACATCCATCAATCTTCTTATTGGCATTCAGGGGTGTATGAAATATTTGGCAACCAAAATTATTCTACAGAAAACAACAACAAAAAATGCCCTTTTGCTGTTTGACTAAATAAGTGACAATTGAATAATTTATAACAAGCAATAATGTTTTTGATCACTTGACACCCTGTAATTGTAAACATGTCAGCTGTCGTGGAAGCATTGTAAGCAGGTGAGTTCAGTCTGTGAGGGTCTTTTGGTAGAAAAGCAGCGAGAGTTCTAGAAGTTGACCGTTTCTCAGCGACTCAGCTGTACATCATCGGTAGACCTGTGTGGGAAATCAGCAGGCAGTAACTTTTCATTACTTCCTGTCAGTACAAATTCGATCATGCATTATTAATATTAGTATATACCTCCTTACCAGAGTGTAGTATGGAACTGAGACGCACCCAGTGGACGACTATAAAAGGACAGTGGAATCTGCCGATTTCCATGAATGAAAATCTGCCCTGCATGTTCTTGCTTTAGCACACAACCTAAATCTGCCTTGTTAATGAGCTGAATCAGGGGTGGTGGGAGCAGGGAAAGCTCGGAAATATGTAGTGTTGAGAAACACTGTTCTTTGCAGTGGGCAATGAAGGTCTCTAGAAGGTCCTGTGGATTTGAACATCAACCCCTACAACCAAGAAGGGACCGTTGAATCAGGTGTGATGGGAGCAGGGAAAGCTCTAAAAATGTAGGGTAGAGGTGCCTTCAGGACCAGGGTTGATAAACACTACTCTGGTCCATGCTTGGCATTAGGCATGGTGCCAATAAGTTCAAGTTCAACTTAAAGTAGCATTGGTTAAAAGATGTTTCCACAATGTTTAGACATATAATGTGGCTATAAAACGGTTTAGTGCATGATTTAACATGATCTATCCAGAAAACTGGTCCGTTTGAGCCAAATCTGGGCCTCTATTCGCACTAATGGCTCAGATTTGGGCCACATTTTCGCACCAGGAACACATATTATAACAGAATTGAAAATAAACCACAAGGGAAGCATTTTCCTGGATAAAAGTGCCATTCAAGGTCGAATACTAACACCTTCAGTAACTTGTTGAATGTCTTTAGATGTCTGAAACAGAGCTGCTGCTGTATGTTCCTGAAAACGTCTCAAATGACGAATGTTTCATTTCGTGGGAGTCCTTTTTGTCAAACCCTGAAAGTAATTTTGCAGTTGATATACCACTTTCGGGAGGAAAAAAAAAAACTAATTTAGTCTATGCGCCGAACGGCGGATCTTACACAACACCCTTGTGGATGTGTGTGTGTGTCACCTTGGTGTGTGTGGGTGTACGCCTGAGAAAGCCCATTTCATTCCGCTCGCTTCCTTTTGATACGGTGACGAGGAGGCAACACAGCAGAATAAACGACAGCAAACGCACGCCCTTGAGCCTCAGTGAGTGAGTGAGAGAAAGAAAAGGAAGAAAAACAGAGAGAGAGAGAGAGAGAGAGAGAGAGAGAGAAAGAAAGAGAGAGAGAGAGAGAGAGAGAGAGCGCAGATGAGGTTCTGTCGTGGTTTAAAAATCGTCGAGTCACAGAACGAAGCGAAGCTGTCAAACACAATCACTGGGCTGCTTCAGGTTTCAGGAGGTTGGCACTGCTGTGTGCGTGTCACCACAGACGCAGCTGAGGATGGCCGATTGGAGAGCAATGGGCCCGTGGGCTGTGTGCATTGCGCCACTGACTCAAAAGCGGCCATGATCCGATGTTGCGCCGGTTACACGGCATATGCATTTTTCATGCAGACAAGGAATTATTCAGGAGTAATGACGAGCCTCATGCTCCATTAAAGTGACTCTAGAAGTCACTTCAGTGCAAGTGAACTGTTAGCCCCGTGCATGTCCTCTTTTACTGGTAAAGAGGACGATTGCCTGAGGTGCCCCTGCATGTTACATGCACAATATGCTAATTCCCTGTTTTTACACTCAAGCGGGGCACGAGTCCATTTGATGACATCTCATCCGTGATCAGCCCACCACAAAGTTTGCTTTTGTAGTTTTGCATTGGAGCTGACACTAATGTAAGTAGCAAGGAGTGGAAGCTTCTAGCCATCCCTTGAGTAAATCATCACAAACACTTCAAATCATGTCTGGCAATAAGTCATTTAAGATGAGCTTGCTTATGTGGTTTCTGACAAAGTATGACGCTGTTATCCATCAGCAAAACAAAAAAAAGGTCTTCCGGTTATTAAATGATGAGTAAAACATATGGAAATGTATTTTAGATGACAAAGATGAGCAAGAACCGAACCACTTATGAGACCATACCATACTGCATATGGGACTGTATTGTACTACATATGGGACTGTACCATACTACATGATACTGTACCATACTACATATGGGACTGTTCCATACTACATATGGGACTGTTCCATACTACATATGGGACTGTACCATACTACATGATACTGTACCATACTACATATGGGACTGTTCCATACTACATATGATACTGTACCATACTACATATGGGACTGTACCATACTACATATGGGACTGTACCATACTACATATGGGACTGTACCATACTACATATGGGACTGTACCATACTACATATGGGACTGTACCATACTACATATGGGACTGTACCATACTACATATGGGACTGTACCATACTACATATGGGACTGTACCATACTACATATGGGACTGTACCATACTACATATGGGACTGTACCATACTACATATGGGACTGTACCATACTACATATGGGACTGTACCATACTACATATGGGACTGTACCATACTACATATGGGACTGTACCATACTACATATGGGACTGTACCATACTACATATGGGACTGTACCATACTACATATGGGACTGTACCATACTACATATGGGACTGTACCATACTACATATGGGACTGTACCATACTACATATGGGACTGTACCATACTACATATGGGACTGTACCATACTACATATGGGACTGTACCATACTACATATGGGACTGTACCATACTACATATGGGACTGTACCATACTACATATGGGACTGTACCATACTACATATGGGACTGTACCATACTACATATGGGACTGTACCATACTACATATGGGACTGTACCATACTACATATGGGACTGTACCATACTACATATGGGACTGTACCATACTACATATGGGACTGTACCATACTACATATGGGACTGTACCATACTACATATGGGACTGTACCATACTACATATGGGACTGTACCATATTACATATGGGACTGTACCATATTACATATGGGACTGTACCATACTACATATGGGACTGTACCATACTACATATGATACTGTACCATACTACATATGGGACTGTACCATACTACATATGATACTGTACCATACTACATATAGGACTGTTCCATACTACATATGATACTGTACCATACTACATATGATACTGTTTCATATTACATATGGGACTGTACCATATTACATATGGGACTGCAGTATACTACATATGATACTGTACCATATTACGTATGGGACTGCAGTATACTACATATGATACTGTACCATATTATGTATGGGACTGTACCGTACTAGACGACGGATTGCACTGTACTACTTATGGGACCATACCACATATAGGACCGTCCTATACTATGCATTTTTTTAAAGGAGGAAACCTTCAGTGTTTGAACTCTCACTTTGCCAAGGAACATACAGTTTGATTGGGCCTCTTTGGTGGTAGTGTCGCCCCCCATCTCTGGCAGTGTATAGCCAAAATCTAGCACTCGGAAACATAGATGGAAAGCCAAAAGCACTGCTGGAAATTTGCTGTTGCAAGTCAACACCCTAAATTGAAGCATTATCATTATTTAAACATTCGCCCAAACACCCCCATGCTTAACAGATTCCAGGGTGCCTTTTTGCTACCAGTCTGCCTCAGATGTCTTGACTCATGCATTATTATATTCATTATTTGCTGATTTGGCTCATATTCTGTGCTTTAACATACTACCTTTGCCGTGTGCCTGTATGCGCTCATCATATCAGTTATGATAATTCTCTCTCTCTCTCTGTCATTGTTATTATAAGTATTCCCTGATCTGTTCTCTGACCTTTTCTTCATGCACATTCCAGCAATGCAGGTCTTCCATCACAGGGTGATGATGAGGCCAAATCAAAATGATGCTCTGTGAAGGAGGGAAAAGGATGGGCCTCTCATCATGTGAGGCCTTGAGAATGAGCCTTCTTTTTTTAGGCACATAAATGGGGAGAGGTAGCATAATCGCTCATAAAGCTGAGGAATGTGTCAGTAACGGATAAGGTTGACCGCCACCTCATTAGGAGAAGGTGCATTCATCATGGAACCTCATTCACAATAACAGTTACCATACCCTGCCTGACATGCAGCTTCTTGCTTCTCAGGAGAGTGCTGATCTACAATCCATATGCTAATGAACGCTTATACACACAGTGGAGAATCTGATGCTAAGACCGACAAAAATCTCCTTGACTTTCCATCTTTTGCTCTATAGCTAATCAAGTTCAAATGTGAGGGTCTACTGTAACCCCAACCTGAATTCTCAGTGTCTGAGGGGCTTTAACATAAAAAACAGACACCACACACATCAGTTTCAGGTTTAATTAAGGTTTTATTTCCAAATAAACATTTGGCTCTAAATAATGCAATACAACACATGAAGGTTTGGAGATCCAGCACAGAAACTCCACTTTGGCTGCCATGGTGAGGACGAAGGAATGTCCTCCCCACCTAGTGAGATCTTATGGCTCAGCTGTGGGCTCCAAGCTGTGGATGTGTTGGTGACAGTTAGGAGCCCTTGATACCACATGGTGAATAAGGGTATTGAGGGAGTTTGGTCTCCTGCTGTTGATGTTCCTGGTCAGGCTCCTCCCCTTTCTCTGTCCTGTTGTCATCATCTTACCTCACTGCTCTTTATTGTGACTATTTTGATTTCTGATGGAGGGAAAAGATGCCAATAAAGCTAACAAACTTCTAATACGTGTGTGTATATATATATATATATATATATATATATATATATATATATATATATATATATATATATATATATATATAAACACACTTCTGTTTACTGCACTGCAGCAGTTTAAAATAGGCAACCTAGAGCTTTTATTGTTTTTTTTTTTTCCTCTATTTGTCTACTTTGAGAACAAACTGGACCTCAAGCTGACTACAATCTTTATCACTTAGAGAGCTGTACAGTAAAGGTCTATGCACACCAAGTTTGATATTTACAGATGGAAAAAAACAACACATCAACACCTGAAAAAGAGCACGCATATATTAATGTCGCCTGGAACTTTTTCAATAAGAGCCTCCTCTATTTTCTGAGATGTGTTAACCTTTAGAACTCCAGAACTCTAGAACTCTGGTATTTTTTTTTTATATATAGTTTGACATACTTTTATTCACCAAAACATCAGGAGAGTATTCGTAGGATTCTATGATACTCAAAATGAACAGAATTTAAATAAACGTTTTTACCAATAAAGTCTAAAAAACACTTAACATTTCAGAAATTCTGTTGGGTTGAGTTATTCATGTGTTCTGAGTGTTTCGACCGAAACATGTTGCTCTTGGTGTAATGGTTCCACAAATTATAGTTGGTGTGTTTAAGCCTAAAAGCTTTAAATGAACACTCTTCAGAAAAATATATGTAATGCTGCTAAAGTGCAGCTAACAATACTAAAACCCCAAAACAGCTACTGACAGATAAACTCACGAGAAATGGTTTAAAAGAGCTATGAGGCAGCAACTGTTCCCACAACAGCTCATCACTACGAGCCAAATTCTAACTGTTTATAGGTTTAGAAATTAATCAAGAAGTTACATGTCATTGTGGTCAAGACCAAATATCAGCGTGAAATCCAACAGGCCCCTCAGACACGGGAGTTTGATGCATTTTTTTTGGCCAATTGGCACCAAAAGCTTTGTAGCATGTGTGGGAAGCATGGATATACAATAGGTCTTTGGAGATGTTGGAAGCAAGCTTTGTGTTCATGGCCAGGAAAGGAACCGGGATCTGAAGGGAACAAATTGTTCCAGCATTGTTGTGTTCACCTCCACAGTCATGTTTCAACAGCAGTCCAGGAGGTGGTCTCTTCTCCATATTTGAAGGGAAGGTGCTGTCACACAGGTGAGAGGTTTTGCTTGTCAAAGTTGTCTTGTAGGGAAAGACACATTTACACTTTTTGGGTAGTTAAGTGAATGTCAGACTATCCCAAACAAGTCTGAGGCATCAAATTTGAACCTTGGGCTGCACTGACACCTGCATTTTTATGTGGATACCCTTTTCAGATACAGTCTCGATTCTTAAGATGCATGAAACCACCTGATCTAAAAGGGGTAATAGAAGAAAATTAGGTTATGCTCTCATACACTAAAGTTAAGAGCGTTATTTTACCATTTCAGAGACTTTCACTTGCCACAGGGAAAGTATGAAAATGTGGTCTCTGATTATCAGTAATACAGTCTTTTACTCACTACTAGTCATTTTTTCAGAAGACTGTTACGGCCTCCCAAGAAACTATGCAATCTTCTGCTGGAAGCTCATTAGATTCAAATCGTGGCTGACATGTAATCTGAATTTCCCTTATGACTTCATTATTGACGGGCTATCTGGAAAGAAAGCAATCTATAATGGAATGAATCGCTTGCCTTTGCTGTGATTCGACTGGCAAGACAAGTGTTCAGGGGCTATTTTATAGAATCTTCTCAATGTATTTTAAGTCATATTTGTTATACGCTCAGAAAAGTAAGTAGACGCCCCCTTATCTTACATATCTCTTGTATTTCAGTTCTCCCCTGAGAACCACCTGGACGTGACGGTTTTGTGTGGTTATGTAACCAGAATTAAACAGGTTTCCTTTGTCATAGTACCTTACAGATTTCATGCAAATGAGCTATGTTTGGATTGGCTGCCCTATGCTGTACCTAATAAGGAACCTGGGATGAAGCACCCTTTCATTTCAGATGGAATGGGTGGGGCTGAACTGCTACAGACGTATGAAATGGATACATGTAAGTTAGTTGGTTTTGTATCATTGCAGGTTCAGAGAACTTAGTGTTGTTTTATACATTTACTTGCACTTTGACAAGCACAGGGTTGTGGAAGCTCAGCAGCTGGCAGCTCAGAAGAAGAGTTCTTGATGCTCATCAGACTGGAAAAGGTTAAAAACCATCTGACAGGTTGTGTACAAATGGAGGAAATTCAGGACTATTATTACTCACACATATGTGATATTGGATCATTTTCCTTGATTGACAAATTGTATTATTTGGAAGTTTTAGTCCGAATTCATGCAGGGAATTTCATGAAGCTTCACTATTTTTTAAGCACCGTTGTTTGAACTGTATGAAGTAGCACTTGACATTTATGAAACTCAAGCCTTTATGTAAAAAAGATCTGTTTTAATTGGCTTCCCAGTTTGAGTCGGGGTTGATGCACACCTTTAATTCCTGATGGAATGGATGAGCTTTAACTACCGAAGGCTGGATCAGAGGGTACATGGAAATGAGTCGCCTTTGTGACGACACAAGTAACAAACTTAAAACATGCTGATTTGGGAATTGTCCTTCCATATATGGACAGGGAAATGAGTGGTAGGTTTGGGAAACTTTCAATGTGCCTACATTTCAAATAGACAGGATCCAATTGTATGGGTCCTTTAATTAAGCTAAATCTTCCACCCTATAAGAAAAGGTTTACACCAGTTTGGTTCAACTGTAACGTGTGCAGTTAGGGCAGTAGTCCTAATGAGGCAGGTGACAGGTGACCTGCAGAATTTCCTTTAAATTAGAACATTTGCCTTATTTACAGCCAGACACACACCCACACACCAAAACATGCACACACACACTTCCCTTATTTTCTCTCCCACTTTGCCGAGGGTCGGTTTAACCTGCCGGCTGACTTAAGGATTGTTATGCCTGCTGGGTAAAACCCATCTTCTGATGGCTTCCCATAGGGACTAATTTACCATTGCAGCGTTTACAGACGTGACACCCCTGCACACTCACACACACACACACACAGACATTACACGGTGGCGTGCACCTAAGTGCCGCTGCATCTGTGCTCTGCCGAGCGATGAGGCACGTATGGGCGCCCCTGATTGATTGGCAGATTGATTGATTATGATTTATTCATCTGCCTGTGACGTTCATGTGCAACACCCTCCCAGAGGTCTGGCAGCTCATCTGTTTATATTAATGGGGAAAAGCTGGTAAATACAGTTGCAGAATATTCCTTTAGTGCCAGGTATTGTAGCCTGCTGGTGAAAGTTCGCTCATGAGTGACATCATTTAGTGCTGACCACTTGTCAGAAGCTACAGGTGATGCCCATCCTTTGGATGGAGCCTTAAGACGTTCTGCACTGGTAGGTAACATTTAGTGACTAAATAAGATTTAGAGCAGCTTTCTTACGTTTTAATGTGGCCTCTAGCTGCTGTAACATTTTGCAAGAGGCAAGGGAGGTGGTAGGAAGGTGTGTGTGTGTGTGTGTGTTCAGACATTTTTCAACATAATCCCTGTCTGCTGCATCTGCAGCACATGGTCGATTACCACGGACAGCGATTTCCCTGTACTCAAAAATAAATAGAAAACTCACTGACAAAGCACCCTTATAATAGAAGCCAGTGGGCAGATGCTTGAGGCAACCGGTTCTCTGTTCTTTTCTAAGGACAGGGGGAATGCTTCACAATGATTGTCTGTGGTAATCAACCATTTGCGGCAGATGCTCCAGACTGTGTTGAAAAAAGCTGAATTTTCCTTTAGGCACTCTACCAGGCGCCAAGTTCCTTTATTCATTCATCGTCTTACCTGCTTCATCATAGTCCGAGCTGCAGCGGGCCCAGGACCTATCCAAAATCACTGGGTGTAAGACAGGAATAACTTTTGCATAGGGTTCCAGTTCCTCGTAGAGAATCACACACATGCATTCACTCACACCCTCAGATATTTGCATGATCTGATATAGCCAACCCTCCAGTTACCTATCAAGTGTTTTTCAGAAAGCAGGGAGAACTTCCTGGGGAAGAAAACTCTTCACAGACTGTAACTGAAGCAAGGATGGGACCTACCAACCCCGCTAACTACTCTCAAAACAGTTCTGGAGGCAGAAGAAATGTAATTGGTTCAGACAATAACCAATTAAAATAACCAGTAGGGAGAACATTCTGCTCCTCAGAGCTTTATATGTGGCATGAAAGGTGTGCAAATCAGTTGTTTACACACACACACACACACACACACACACACACACACACACACACACACACACACATATATATATATATGCATGGAATACAGCATTTCACAGCTTCTATCCTTTTGTTTACTGCATGCCAACAGTTTTAATCTTCAATTCCATCATGTAAACACAGCTTTAATGCTCATGTTTATGTTCAGTAGCTACATTAGCTACTTTAATCCACATATAAATCTCTAAGAAACAGATACACATTTGAGAAGCTCCACCCCTTGGTTATTTTATTCGATTATTCTCTAAACCAATGGCATTTATGCTGCCTCAGAGGCAGAGCTACCTTCAGAGCCGTTTCTCACTTTGTCATTGTGGGGTATTGTGTGTTGAATTATGTGTTGAAAAACGTTTAATCCATTTGGGAATAAACCTGTAACATTTTATGCAAATAGTGAAGCGCTGTGAATGCCTTCTGGATGCACTGCATCTTTTCAAATTGCTACAAGCACATCATTTGACAGCTCAAATCACTTTAAACATAACGGTAAATTATCCAAACTTCTAGCCACTTTACGTTGCACTAGTTGCTGACACAGCTTGTCTACTCCCTATAGAAAATCATTTCCAATAGAATAAGACTCTCTGGAGCAGATCAGCATTAACCGGCATCATGCTTAATACCAGGTGTGAGTTAGAGGTCATAGAAGTCATCTATATTGAGCTGAAGACCATTGGAACTGTGTTCCAATTCTCTGGAATGATGGTCCAGCCTTACATTTACTTTTGTTATGAGTTGGAGAGATGATGAGGTGGAGTGGTGAGGATCCCTCATCCTGACTTCACAAATGCGCTTGTCACTAAATGCAATCAAATCCTCACAGCAATGCTCCAAAGTCTTGTAGAAAACCTTCTCCTGACAAGAGAGACAGTCTTCAAAGGGCAGGATGATCTTCTTTTTAATGCCCTTGATCTCGGAAGAAACCATTTCCATAAGGTTAATGTTAATGGATCAGTCTTTCATAAAGTTCCACGTAATGTATATCAGTTACGACCACGCGTGCAAACCAAGAAAGACAGAAACATTATCCCAAACTGTTCTTCTAAGTTCTGCTCGTCTACTTTCTCACGTGTGACGGGCAGGTGTTTCTTTATGTGTTTTAATTAGGAGAGAATTATAAGGTTTGAACAGGAAAGTCTTATTTTTGAATTGATTCACGTCAAACACAATAATTGCTTTCCAATGTCAAAATTCCAGACATGAACAAGTCGTACCAGGTGATGTTGAAACAGGGATATTGTTTGTCTGACAACATCAGGCTCTTTTTTCTGAGAACAGAAATGAAATGGGCACTAATAATGTCAGGCATGTTAGCGGGTCTGATATCTGCTCTCCTAATGTTAATTTGAAGTGCTCTCGCTGACAGCTGTAAAGTCCTGATATATGACCTTTCCAGTAATCTGCGTCACTGTGCCTTTAATTGCCAGCATGAACTTTATCACTTGTAGATTCATTATTCTACCCTTTAGGTCCTTTTTGCCGTCCCGCTTTTTTTCTTGCTGATGTTCACACTGATTTGCAGTTTCATCAAGCTTTATTTGATGGCAAGTCTCTAGTGGTGTGTCAGAAATAATGTCTTGTTCTGTCAGAGATCTCTCCTTTGTACTGCTGCAGTTGCAGATTTAAGATCTTCACCTTTAATCTGATTAATGATGAACATTCCTGAGTGGCCAAGTGTGTGGCTTTCAAATGACACACACTGTGTGTTATTATCGGAGCTTTAATGTCTCGTTTTGGGGTCTGGTCAGGGTCTGGGCTGTTACCATGTGGTCAACAGGGTGAAACTGGTTTTGCTTAGTGGTTGCTATGGTGTTGCTAAGTTATTGATATGATGTTGCTAAGTGGTTGCTAATGTGTTGCGAAATGATTGATATGATGTTGCTAGTGTTGCTAAGTGATTGCTATAGTGTTGCTAGGTGATTGATGTGATGTTGCTAGGTGTTGGCTATGTGGTTGTTATAGTGTTATTTGGCGATTGATATGATGTTTCTAGCTGCTTGCTATGGTGTTGCTAAGTGTTTGCTATGGTGTTGCTATGTGGTTGCTATGATGTTGCTAGGTGATATGATGCTTCTAGGTGTTTGCTATGGTGTTGCTAGGGGACTGATGTGATGTTGCTAGGTGTTTGCTATTGTGTTGCTAAGTGGTTACTGTGGTACCCCATAAGGTTGACTGAGTGTTGCGGAAAGTGTAAAAAAGAAAACCTGCACACAAGTCTGAATCACAGTCAGAGCGGACAATCTGGAGCTGGAACATGTTGCAAAAATGTGTCTTCTTTGATCTAAAGCTCCAGAAAATGTTAATTGGCCATGTCAGATGATCAGGTTCTCTGGTTTTACTACTTTCAGGCATGTGTTTGAGTAGTATTTTTGATTATATTAATTGTATGAAGCATCCACCACATTTCTCCCGATTTGCATATAAAAATATGCCAGAAAAGCCCAGCATTTCTCAACCTGGAGTCACACCTGCCCTGCACTTTTAACTTTAACACACACACACACGTTACTGAGGAGTGGTGTGAGCTGGAAAAAGCTCTAAAATATGCAGAACCAGGGTTGAGAAACACTAGTTAAGAGCATTTATTTGCAGGAGTGACGACTGCTCAAGACACCAAAAGAATATTCAGTGTTTTTTTAACCTCAAATAAACCCAGTTAATATTAATGTCTGCACAAAAACAAACAGTAAGGTTTCAACAAAGATAGAATTTACAAATCACTATTTGGTGAAATAAACTTGAGTGTCAATCAGAGCTTTCATGTCTTTGCACGCTCTCCACCAGGCATTCAAACTGCTGTTGGGTGATTTTATACTGTTTCTGGCACAAATATTAAAGATGTTCAGTTTTATGTGATGGAATAGCTGGAAAGAATTGGTTGCCATTTGTATAGACAGTAGCTGTAGCTGTTTTTTTTTTGTGTGTGTACAGCACCTTTGAAAATACCCTAAGATTATTTACAATCAACATTTTTCACAGTCACATCAATGTTTAAAAGATGTTTTATAAAAATTACAGTTACATTTACAGAGACCCAATGAATTCAAAACCAAAGAATATACAATCAGACTACAGAGCAGTCAGCCCTGGACTGAAGCAAAATGGACAGTTAACCTGTAATGAGCACTGTAATTACAGCGTCGATTCACCAAGCAATCCGTTTTTATTTTTGAATTGTATTATATTGTGTTGTATTGTAACAATAATTTTTCTAAACTGCTGCACCCCTACTTTCCTGCAAGATCACTTAGGTCCTCAGGTCAGTGCTTCAGTTGGTGGAAACTCAATCAGTGTTGTGATTCCCAAACTATGGAAAAAGGTCTTCGCCTCTGCTCTTCTTTTTCCTTCTTTAAAACTCAGTTCTTACTTTCTCCTTTCTAAATCTTCTTCTTCTTCTTCTTCTTCTTCTTCTTCTTATTAATATTAATAATAATAATAATAATAATAATAATAATAATAATAATAATAATAATAATATTATTATTATTAATATTATTATTATTATTAATAATAATAATAATTAATAATAATAATTAATAATAATGATAATATGTTATTATTAGGTTTTAGCCTCTAATCAGCTGCACTCATTAGCATTTCTTAGCCAAAGCAATAAACTGAATGTATAAGTAGCTTACCATGACACATTTACACATTATCCTGCTTGTTTTATTTATCAAAACATATTGCTTTGCTCAGTGTGGCTATACTGCAATTTATATGGTTATAATGCAATTTTTAAAGCCATTGCCAAAATAATATTGCTTGGCAACCATGGCCTACTGTTGGGCAATGTATTACAACAATTTATTCTAACTGTTTATTCCTCAATCACATAAACATTACTCTTTAACAAGACAAAAATCAGTTTAGCCCACAGCCTGGGGTGTCTTTTTGCTTTATTTCTTAAACAATAATAAAACAATATCATAAACAATATGTATAGCATCTGCTCCAATATTCAGCATGATGTACATTAGGATGGGAATAGTGTAGCTACAGATTGATGAGTATGCTTTTTTCAGTCACGTTAGCAGTTTAGTCATCTGAGGCTGCCAAACCATGATTCTCTCCTTTTCTGCTACGTCTGTGATTGCACCATCAATTGATTCTGGCAAGATGAAGACTGTACGGATGTTTTTATTATTGATTGCAAACCACCCAATCACCTCCAGTTATCAGGCATGCAGCATTTTTAGGAAGCTTAGAGGAGAATGCTAATCACCTCTTTAGGACACAACTATGACTCAATCAACATGTCTCAGTAAGTCACTTCAGGAAGGGCATGGAGACCCTGATTGTCTTCTCTGTCAGATATTGAGTCACAAGCCAAACACAACATTTGCAAAGATTTGTTGGCCTTCAAGAGAACCTTTGCGGCTTCATACCAAACCATTAATGGCCAGATGTTTGGCTACACTGGTTTGTAGCATCAACTACAAATTCTCTGGACTTCCTACAGGCTAAAGTTCTTAGCCCATAAACCCCTAATGATTCTTCCATTCTTCTGCGGTGCAGTGTGGGCACGAGTTGCTTCTTAGTCGGAAATCCATTTGTTTGGACTGTGCAACTCAGAAGACTGTCCAAGATCTACAATCCATGCAAGATATCGCTGTGCGAGCTGAAGGCAAATACAGCAGATCTGCCAAACATAGTGAAACAAAGAATACGGCTTTGCCCTGCGGTCCAGTTTCTGTGGTAGTGGCAAGGCTGGCTGCTAACAGTCAATTTGAAAAGGAGAAACTGAAGCTGTCCTCTTTTCAAACATACAGAAGCACCCTGCTGTTCTTGCACGTATATGTATGTGTTCACACATAAACTCACGCTGAAAAGGTGATGCAATGGATTCACTTTCTATAGTAATGAGGCCTTTTTACAACTATATAGATATTTCACAGCAGTGCATTGGAATTTTGTCTCTGCTTTTAACCCATCCGTGTGAACGCACACCTTAGTATAGCAATTACAGCACATACACATTCGAGGGGGTGTGAGCACACACCCAGAGCAGGGGTAGCTAAAGGGAACTTCATCCAAGAACCAAGAATGTTATATAGCTCCCAGCACTAAGGGAAGAGAGAGCACTCTCTACTCACCCAGAGGGAGCATGGCCAGTTTTGCTCTCTCAGACTCTGGCTGCTGATGGCAAGCAGCATCTTCAGATCTGTGCAATACCACTTAGAGCCCCTCATCCAAGAATGTCGAAACCATTGTTTTTTTGTGAACCTACTTCCAACTGGTCCAGGGAATTGAACCAGTGCCCTTCCAGTCCCAAGCCCACTTATCTAACCGTTAGACCAAAGGTAATGACGGTATGTAATATTCCAAATATGATCAATTCATATTTCAACTGGCTATTAAACAGATCCATGGAACCACCAATAACAATCAATAACATCTGTTGCTAATTTCTTGGTGCCAGATACCACAGGAACGTTTCAGAAGTCCAACGCTTCGATGGGCCAAGAATGTGTTGGTAGCAGGGGGGGGACCTATCCAATATTAGGAAGGTGACTGCATGCTCACTGGGGGCCAGTGAATGCATCTGCCTGGAGTGGTGGGCAGCCTTAGCTGCAGTACCTCCAAACTATTAACCTTCTGGTTACATGGTGTCTTCTCTTACCCTCAGGCCACAGGTGCCACTTATTACACACACATTCTACATGTTACACAAGTAGGAGAATGTATTGTAAGATACGCACTTTGTTGGCAGTTATATGCCATTTTCTAGGCTTCATATCGCAGGAACACAGTAACCTACAGGATATTATACACATATAATAAACTATAATCCTATATAACATCATTTTGTGTTGAATTTCTGCAAGATGTCCAGCTCACAAAGCTAAAGGTCTTGTTTCCAACTGAATTAAATGCGAAAGGAGCTTGCTCTGTCCACATGTACAAGCTAAAACTGCATGCATACTCTGACTGATCAGCCAGAGGGGGCGGGGCTGATTGTCACTGACCCAGAAATTGGCATAAAGAGAAAAATGGGAAGGGATGGGCTCTTTGCTCTCTTTTCAGAAGAAAGGCCCTAAGACAGGGTCATACACTAATACATACATTATAATAGACATAATAAAGATGTTTTAATTTTTAATAAAGATGTTTTAATAAAGATGTTTTAAGCAATGTTTAATTAATTAATTAATTTATTTTATTTGGGCCACAGGCAACTATGATGAAGAACGTAATAATATAAATATGCTTCTTAACCTTTAGAACCCTCTCCTGATTTTGCAAGATATAGTTTGACATGTGAGAAAAGTATTTACAGGAGACAGTCACACCTGCCTGATTTTGTTATTTTCAGCAGATTCCAGATTAGTTAAATTCATCTTATTCTGAAAAGTAAATACGAATTAAAATAGAATTTAAATATATGTATGAATTTGACCATGTTTTTTTTGATTGTTGTGAGTTAGGTCTGAAAAGGTCTAAAACACTTCTCAGACATCTTGTTGAAAATTGATCATCTAGAATGTTTTTGAGCAGAAATTGATTATTTATAATGATTAGATGAAACCTTATACTATAGTCTGAATGGCCCACTACCTCACAGTTGGACAGCATGAAGAAATAACTGCTAGAATCAACTTATGTCAAAACATGAAAATGGAGATTCAAGGTTTTTGCATTGCAATGACAATATGTTCATTTGGAATTTCTGTGTACATTTCTGTTCCTCTGTCAAAACATGAAATGATTTCTCCTTCAACACCTCAAGCAAGGTTGTGTTATTGTTCCCATGCACATATACATGCGGAATAAAAGCCCTTGTGAGCTAATGCTTTGCAGTCTGGTGGCACTCAGTCACATACTCACTCACACACACTGCTGTCTCGGTGCTCTGCCCTTTGAGTACTCCAAAGTGAAACGGAGGCCGGATGTCGTGGGTTGAAAATCCATTTTGTTTGGCTTAGTGCTTCCCTACAGAGCCTGTGCAAACCAGGCAGACATTTGTTTAGTTAACGCCGCATGGCGAGCGTAATTTTGATTGATTCCGGCCCATTCGTTTCATCATCTCGCCTGGGGGCGTCTTTGGCTCCCCTTTGGGCCTCCTGCTCACGTTACTCAGTCCCATCCGGAGAGTCGCAGGCATTACGTATGCATGGCGCATGTCATAAGCTAAGTGGAGCATCAAGGTCAGTGCAGGGCGATGGGAGGAAAAACACACAAACACTAACCAAGCATGAAGTCTCACTGGAACAGCACCGACTGTTTGGTGTGCAGCAACAGTCAACAATTTACAACTTCAGAGCCAAACAACCTCATGGCGGAGACTTTTAATTGGACGACAAATGATGAATGTCAGTTTTGTCAGAACATTTGTCTGTATAGTGGAACTGATGTGTCTGGACCATTTGCTTTCATGTGTGTTTTAGCTTTATAGTAGGGCTACACTAACAACACTTTTTTCCCCGATTGATTACTTGACTAATCTAAGTTTGTCAACAACAAACAGTATATCATCATATGATGCAGCACAGCAGAACTGAAGAACAGTGAAGTGCGAAAAATGTACGTTTAAAGTTGGAACTCCAGTCCAACTACTACTAAATCCATAGTTCCACTCCAGAAGAAATCCACGTTTCTATTCACAAGTGTGCTGATCTCAGTTAAAAAGAGATCCAGAGAGCCACACTTTGCGAGCAGTTACAAAGGTTTCAAAACTCAGAATCAGAGTAACCTACTGACTTAACACAATATAAAACAAACTGCACGCCTTCCTCTCAGCCTTACTCTAACTCTAAGTAAAAAACCCATTTATGTATGCATCAGTATTATCCCCTCTCAGACCCAATTTCTGGGTCAGTGCCATCATTAGCCCCACCCACTCTCTCTGATCAGTCAGAGTCTGCATGCAGATTGGGTATGTACACGTGGACAGGGCAGTAAACATGCACTGGAAGACTCATTTGGCATTTAAACTAGGATTTAGTTCAGTTGGAAATCAGTGAATTTTAGGTTGTTTAACATTTTTAGTAAAATTAGTGAATTTTAGCTGTTTTCTGAGCTGGATTACTCAGTGATATTTCATTCTTTTAGTGGCTATAAAACTAAATTACAAATATATCTATATAGGAACTCAGGAATTTATTAGGAATGCATTACTAATACTGAGCTGTGCCTCTTTTTGCTATCAGAACAAAATGTTGGAAGCATCAGCCACATTCTTTGAGATTCTGGACTTTGCTTTGAGATTCCTGACCATTGCTTTCTGAATTGGTCCCTTATTATGCTACTCATTAGAAAATGGGCAATTGTAGCAATGAAGTGATGCACATGGGCAGCAACAATACTCCAAAAGGCTGTAGAATTCAAACAACGAATAATTGGTATTTGCATGTGTAGAATGTCAAGAAAACATTCCCAGCATCATTACACCATCTCCTCCAGCCTGGACTGTTGACACAAGGCAGGTTGGGTCTTACCTGGTCTATGCTTATGAATTCTTCAGCGAACATTAAGATTAATCAGACTAGAATACATTTATCTAGTCTTCAACGGTTGTTGTCTTCAATCTTTTGTTGTAGCCCATCTAAAGGTTTGAATATGAGATGCTTTTTTGAGATGTTTTTCTGTTCACCACAAAATTGCAGATTAATTATCCGAGTTGCCACAGATTTGCATCAATGTGACACAGTCTGTTGACTTCTCTCATTAACAAGGCAACTACAGAGACTGTTGTTAATGAAAATCCAAGGGGTCAGCAGTTGAAGACCAACATGTTGATCTAAAACTCCATATTTCATTATACATTAAGAGGCACATGACATCAGTGCGTGACAGCAGCTCTCAATTTTGTTTTTAGAACTGTTTAAAATTTTTTAGTGCACAAAGATAACAAAAGTTGTTTGGTGGTGCTTAGTGGACCCCCAGCTCTGGGGTCTTGGGTTCAAGGGCTGGGGGAGAATGTGGAAACTCCACCCAGATAGAGCCTTGAACCCAAGAACAAGTCCAAAAATTGGACATAATCTAAATTGTCTTGGTATATGTATGAAGGTGTATGTGTGTGAATGAATGTATGGATTTGCACTCTGTCCTGAGTGAACTCCTCCAGTGCTCAGTGCAGTCCTCCAGGTGGCCGCTCCTTGCCAGTGTGTGTTGTTTGAGTGCTGAGTGTGATTGTGCGGAGTGTTGATTATTAAGCGTCCTTGCATGTCTAGAAAGGCGCTCAATAAATGAAACTTCATTCATCCAATTCATGACAGACACTTGAATAACATGGCATGCAATTATCATGTTTGTCAAGGGTGCAATTTTCTCTAATTTTTTTTGCACTAACTTCATGTCTCCAACTAACCATTTCTTCCCTCCACAATGCCATTCAATGCTCTGAACAGAGCTTGCCAAGGCAGGATGCAGGTTTGGCTGTGCTGAAATATCTGTTTGCCACATGGTGTGGACAGTGTGAGGCCAATCTGAATTCCCCTGAAGCTGCTGGCTGCTCGCTCTCAGGCAGGAGAACTCCTGAAATGTACAGACCGTGAATGTCATCTTCTACAATGTGAGGGATCCAGGTTGGCTTGAAGCCTCACACATGTAGCTGGCTAGTTTCTTCCATATCACTATATGACCAAGAAGCCCCATGGTGTGTAACAAATGGCATTTTTCTAGGGATCCGAACCTGTCTGAATAGTCAGACTTGTACCTGGCTTGACTCTTATGCCACATCATAGCCAAGCAGCCCCATGGTGGGGACTTGGACAACGAATGTCATCTTCCACAATGTTTAGGATCCCTGCCCTGAAGACTCAAACACGTAACTGTCTTTCTTCTTCTGTACAGCTCTAGAGTAATTGAATGGCCTTGTGGTTGGGACCACTGGGATGATGAATGTCACGTTGAAGCTCAAGACATATAGCCTGGCTAGGTTCTTTCATACCCTTATATAGTGAAGCAGCAAGAGGGTTAGACAACTAATGTCATCTTCTTCAATGTGAGAAAAGCAAGCCTATCTTCTATAATTTGAAGGACCCAAGCTTGCCTGAAGCAGATGCTTTCACATAGTATACTTACCACTATAAAGCCAAGCAGCCCAAAGGGGTCTCCTTACAATGACTTGTCTGTAAATGTCACAGGAATCCAGTTGATGGATTTGAAGTTTTAGTTAATAGGCAAATGCTGGCTATATAAGGCTCTTTTGCCTCTTAGTGTCTTTGTACAGTTTTTTTTTTACCTCTATAACTACCTGCTTGTAGACAGGACTACAGTACTGAAGAGGCAGGTTTCCTAATCTGCTTGGGAATTCCACGTTTGGCAATGTTGTTTTGATGGTAATCCAGTTTTCCCACATTGTTGTCATCCATGGAAGAAATAGAAAATAGGGCTTACCCACCTTTAACCCCAAAGTTAACCCACACATGTGACATGGCAGTGAAATGTAATGTGAGTTTGTTTGCGCACTTTATTACTCCAGAAAATCACTAACGTATGGACTATTAATGGTTGTGCTTTGCGACCAGTTAACAACCCCATTGCATTACTCATTAGAGTACTCATCAAACCACTCAGCGATTCCATAGCAGCTGCTTAACAACACTGTGTCAAATATCTCACAACTGGGATTCCATAGCAACCATTTGGGATACTGTAATAACAACACAATTAAAGCTCCAGTTTTCCAGGGGAAAATTGCTGACACACTCACTAAGTGTGAACTGTTGAGAAACATGATCCAAGAACTCACCAAGTGATTAACATTGCCTCGCAAGCCCCCGACAAATATCAGGTTTGGTATCTGGACATGTTACCAACTCTAAACCCCAACAACCCTGTACATTTGGCATTTCAGGGGCTTTCCATGCCCCCAACAGACCTGATTCAATGCTCATGAACAAGCCCTTTAATAGTTGGACATCCAATTTGAAAGAAATAAATGATTTATTTTATGAAAACACACAATATTCATTGTCTGCTGGAGAAAGATCTTATAACTCTTGAGCCTGTGTCTCTTTTATTTTGAAATCTGAACACTGTGTGAGCAAAGAAAGAGAACAAACAGCTCCCTCCATCTCATGTTCATATATAACCCAATATCTGTCAGTGACATCATTAGCCCCACCCCTTCTTCCTGATCAGTCAGAGTCTGTGTGCAGGTTGAACATGTACATGTGGACAGAGCAGTAAACATGCACTGGAGGTCCCTTTGGCATTTAAACTGAAATTTCGTTCAGCTTGAGATTGGTGAATTTTAGGTTGCTCCATACACTTACCTAGGTATTGCATCAAGAACCCGTTAAGAACCCTCCCCCCACTACCCCACATTTCACTCAAATAATGACGCAGTACTAGAATTTGTGTCACATGTATCTGTTCAATACCTAGAACCTAGCTTAACTGACCTTAAAAGAGAGCCTCAGCTTCCTTTTCAACTGAGGTGTGAGGATATATTGGTTTAAAACAGTAGAAAATCCAAGCCTGAAGAGGCTTCAAACACATAGTTTGAAGATGGGTTTGGGGGCAGGGGGCATCTGCTATCATTAACTCCTAAGTTTTTTTTTTTTTTTCCTCCCTGGCTCTTTCTATTACATCCCTACACTATGCTTCATTTCAGTATTTACCTGCACTCCAGCTAGCTAAGGGTATAATGAGGTCTTTAGATAAAAGCACCACAGTTCCTTTCACTGTCCTGCTCGTCAATCTGTGTTTCAGGGATGGTTGGCTACATCAGGAGCAAAGTCATTCCTCTTTTGCTGGAGTAAATTGGCTTTTCGCAGCGCGCCAAAAAGCCATTTATGAGCAGTACCTCAGTCATAATTAGCATGCAGTAGAAATCCATTATCCAGCTACAGCTAGTTGACGTGTTGGATTCTGCAACAATCCCAGTAATTGGAAAGACCACAAAAACAGTGTGTGATAAAGTGGAGAATTTGCAAGTTGGAGAAACAGTCCCCCGTCCTTTTTTTAGGAAGTATATTCTCAGTCCTAATAGCCGCAACTTCTTTTGCATCCTGCTTTCACAAAACTCGAGCTATAAATGTGTAATAATGATTGTCTCCCAACAGTTGCTCCTTCCAAAAACTCCCTGAGAGCATCTCGAAGAACCCCTCTGATTAAAACCACCTCATTTGTGTCAGTTATTCAGTCAAACTTCACAGCTGATATATTGAAGCTAATGATTGTCTTTCGAATCTGTGGCCTGAACTGAATCCTTGGCCTCATCCTTAAGATGGAACGAAAGAGGCAAAGTTGTGAGAAGTACATGAAATCCTGTGAATCAATTAGTGACACCATGATATCTCGTCATGATTACAGGGAGCCATGCTCAGGTCTAGCTGGCTGAGCTGTAAGCATGGCTTAATGAGACATAGGGACAGAGGGGACACAAAAGAAGAAGGAAAAGCAAGAGTGAAGACAAAGAAGAGAAGAAGGTCTCATTACCATTCCGGAACGGCTGCAAGAGGCTGACCTTTCGTCTTTTTGCTCACCGCTCGCGTGTTGTATGGTTAAATCACTTCCATGGCATCATTATTCACAAGACCTTCTACGTCTACCCCCTTTTTCTTTCAAGGAGAGGAAAAGAAAGCCTTTCGTAACGTATTTAATCTCACATTTTGCATAGGTATAAATGACCTCGTACATCTTCTTCCTGACCAGATTTTTAAAAAAATGATCATGTCATTTCCTCCTGTTTTGCATTCAAGTAGTTCTCTTTTCTATTGTACCTCAAGCTTCAGATCAGAACTACTATGTGATGTCATTGGCATTCCTGTGAGGAATCCCATTCCCGACACTTAAAAAATAAACGAATTCAATTGATTTTTCCGGACAGCATCAAATAATGGTTTAGTATCTCAAAATGCATCACGAGTATTTAAAAATAATGAAACAACATCATAAGTGACTGATGCAAACTGAATTACAAATGTCTAATTCTGATTGTCTAACAGTTGCTGCTTCTAAAACTCTCAGAAGCTTCTGGAACTGAACTCTGAATAAAACCACCCCCTTTTTGTCTACAGACTTACTTCAGCAGCTGAAAAATTGGAACTAATGATTGCTGTTAGAGTCCATGGCCGTAAACGAACCCTTTGCCTCATCCTTATCAAATAACGAAAGAGGCAAAGTTGTCAGAAGAACGTGAGATCCTATGAATCAATTTAAGGTCTAATGACTTGTCGGTAGAAAGTGTGAGTCTGGTAGTTCATGAACCAGAAATATCCAGCCCACAACACAAAAGACCAACACAAACTGTACAGGAATGACGATCTACAAGGTGGAGCAGTGACTGGGCACATCATTTAAATGGCCAATATGTCTCTCCCAAGTCATTTTTATATATATATATTTCTATATTGCAGTTTCAAATCCCAAGAATCATGCCGTTTGCCATTAGTAGAGTCCGAGACAGCAAATTTGGCAATGCTTTCTTTGGGTGGGTAGATGATGCTCCTTTCCCACACAACATCCAGCGTGATGTTGGTTAGCACAGGTCTCTGATGGCTATTGTATCAGAGCTGAGGACTCAGTTTTCCTCTGAGCACATCTGCTATCCGGCAATGACATAATGCTGGCAGCTCGAAAAGAGGTGGTGTCTGGTTCACATGTATCGAGGGAGGCATGTGCTTGTCTTCACCCCCTACTGTCGGGAGCATCATATGTGATAGAGGGAGAGTCCTAACAAGGCTAACTCATCAACTGTATCCTGCAGATGTTATTTTAATAGACAGATTAGCTTCTATACTTCTGGAATCCCCCGTGGCTCAATCTACATCATTCATCGGACACCCCCGCTGCCCCATACTACACAACCTTTAATATGATCCAATTCACCCTCTAGCAGACTCTGTGAGCAGCTCGTAAGGCTTGTTTTCCACCTGTTTGTCACAGATCAATTGATCCTTGCTCATGAAGCTACCAGTTTTGAGCTGGTGGGTGTTTCACATGGATCTAGTTTCATAATATGTGCTTGTTCTCAAGTGTGATTAAGAAGAGTTTCTTGCAACACTCTTTATGTGATTACACCCTCCTTGTTTAGTGTGAACTATTGTACTGTGTCACATAAATCCATTTGTCCTCTCCATGGTGTGCACTACTGAATAAGTCTATTTTCCTCTTACGTACATGGAGGAGATAACGGACGTTTTCTCACCCTGATTACACAAATAGCCACAAAATAATTCAGGACCACGGAACAATATAACTGTCCTACCATTAAATCAGAGTGAAGTAACCTTCTCTTCCGTTCTCGCAAGAGGACATTTATATATATTTCACTGGTAATTACAGTATGTGGTCACATGCAGTCATCATTATGTACTGGATGAGGGAGTTTACACCCCTACCAGTAAATACACTCTAACACACTCTCACACAAGCACACACACACACACAAACACAGAGCAAGAGGGATAGAGAGCAAAAGAGAGAAAGAGAGCAAGAAACCAGTAACCATAACTGTAATAATTACTGGAGTTAACTTTTCCAACAGATGCATTTCCGAATTCCTATTCCAGACATGGAAAACACTTTCTGTTAACACTTAAACATTGTAGAGATGACCGCTTCTGATCAAAAGGGCTTGCAGTGCATGTTTACTGCTCTGGCCTCATGTATATGCTCAACCTGCATGCTGACTCCAACTGATCAGTGAGAGGGGGCGGGGCTAATGATATTGGGCTATCAGGTAATTAGAGGTAACTGAGAAGGAAGGCGCTGTTTACTGTCTTTCTTTGCTCACAGTGTTCAAATGTCAGAATTAATTTCCTGAGAAAGGATGACACTGATACACACATAAACAAGGACATTCATGTTGTTGTGTGGACCACTGTCAAGTATTTTGAACAAATTATGATTATAAATATTCTCGTCAAACTAATCATTACAAATCACACATCATGTTTCCATTTTCAACTCAAAAACACTTTGGATGATATTTTTTGATATTTAAATATATCACAGTACTACCACAGGATCTAGCAACAGTAGCAAAACTGCTCAGAGTGCCCATGCCAAATCTCAACAGCTGCAAAAGTAGCCCATAATGGGAACCAAATGTAATCAATGGAGCTCAGGAGGAGGATGGCAGGGAATGATGGACCACAACAACTCCTGGCTGGTGGTGTGTGCCTCTAGAGGGGCCAGAAAAGAGAGGATGCTGTTACTACTGCTGTTCAACTAAGATTTGGCCTTTATAAGAATACACCATTTCATGTATATATATATAAAAAATTATATTTATTTTAATTATTTTAATTAATATAAATTATATTAAATATATCATTAATATAAATTAAATTCATTTTCCCCTCAAAATGGTACACAAAATACCACACAATGACAAAGTGTAACACAAAAAATAAAACACATAAATGTAAGTATTCACAGCTTCTCATCTTTTTCTCAATACCTTGTTGAAACACCTTTGGCCCCAATGTTCAAGTCTTTCTGAATAGGATGCTACAAGCTTGGCATACCTGTTTATGGGGAGCTTCTTTGCAGAACCTCTCAAGCTCCATCAGATTGGATGAAAATAATTGGTGCACAGCCATTTTTAAATATCTCCAGAGATGTTTAGTCTGGTTGGGCCACTCAAGGACATTCACAGCGTTGTCCTTAAGCCACTCCTTTGTTATCCTCATTGTGTGTTTAGGGTCGTTGTCCTGTTGGAAGATAAACCTTCATCCCAGTCTGAGGTCCAGAGCGCTGTGGAGCAGGTTATCATCAAGGATGTGTCTGTACATGGCTATAGTCACCTTTTCCTCAACTAGTCTCCCAGCTCCTGCAGCAGAAATCATCCCAACATCATGATGCTGCCACCACCACGCTTCACTGTAGGTATGGTATTGGTAAGTGATGAGCAGTGCCTGGTTTCCTCCAGACATGATGTTTGGTATTCCATTCAGCTCTGATTGGTGGAGTGCTGCAGAAATGGTTGTCCAGAGATCAATGTTGGAGCTCTGTCAGAGTGATCTCCCTGACTATGGCCCTTCTCATTTTGACTGGGTGGACTTCCATTTATGGAATTTTTCCTGTACCCTTCCCCAGATCTGTGTCTCGATACAATCCTGTCGGAGGTCTACAGACAATTCCTTGGACTTCATGGCTTGGTTTATGCTCTGATATGCACTGCCAACT
Organism: Acestrorhynchus altus; assembly: GCA_034509495.1. Taxonomy (NCBI): domain Eukaryota; kingdom Metazoa; phylum Chordata; class Actinopteri; order Characiformes; family Acestrorhynchidae; genus Acestrorhynchus; species Acestrorhynchus altus. The sequence goes on from CM067502.1 coordinate 44,880,616, forward strand.
ATGGGACCTTATATAAACAGGAGTGTGCTTTTCCAAATCAGGTCCAAACAACTGAGTTTACCACAGGTGTCCAATCAAGCTGTAGAAACAACTGAAGGATGATCAGTGGAAACAAGATGCACCTGAGCTCAATTTTGCATGTCACAGAAAAGGCTGTGAATGTTTATGTACATGTTATATCTTTTTGTATTTAACAAATTTGCAAATATTAATTAATTAATTAATTAATTAATTTAGGAATAAGGCTGTAACATAACAAACAACAAAATATAGGTATATAGGAATGTGTGCACATGCAGGCACATCCATCAGTTTGCGTTATAAATAATTAAGTTCCTCACTACTAACTAAGAGTAAACCTTAAAATGTAAGACGCCTGGAACCTGAATGGTATAAGGGGAAATTAGAGCCTGAGAATTTCTGCCAATGTATCAGTGGTCCTCTTAATGAATACAAACCCCATTAACCAACTTTTCAGAACACATCAGAGAGCATCATTAAGGGCTACACCTGCTCATTTCAGCATTTCAGTCATTCCAGACCTCAGCACTGCTCTGGTTTATTGTGAACATAGCTGTTCAGCAGCTGCACTCAAAAATAAACACATTGTAATCTACATTGTAAGTCTTTGTAAGGTTCTCTAAATTGCCTCTTTTATTAAATAAATTGCTGCACTTCGCAACACTAGGATCTCAATTAATATGATGAGCCACTCAAAATCCTCCTCGCTCCTAGTGTAGGCCTAATGGATTGCCTGCTGCATCTTTAGGATAATTTTAGAAGCCTAGCTCATGTGTTTTCATTACCAAGAAGTTCACAGCGGTCCCAAAGTAGTAGAAAATCAACATGCATTCACGAAGGCAATACAAATATATTTTCGGTTTATGGTCCTGGCTGTATTAAAGAGCAACACCACTGACATTTCTTTGGGATGACTTTACTGAAGAATAATGCGTGCTTGCCTGGGAATCTCATAAAAAAGTCTCAAGATAGTTGGGACAGTGACGTCAGAGGGGAAGAGGGCCGAAGCCTGTTGGATGAAGCCTGAAGCTAGCATGCTAATGCTGGGTTACCATTTCTGTGTTACCATAACATACAGAATAACCAGTATAATAGGCTCAGAGGTGAATTGTACTTGAGCAGTTATAAACACAACATGAGAAGATTTGAGATGTGTTGTTATGCACCATGTAATTTATATCAACCACCTTCCAAAGACGAGGACCTGCATCTGTGACTGAAGCAGCTAAAGTTACAACATCCACCCAAATGTCCACATGTCTACTCTGACCGTTCTGTGGAGAGGAAACGGACCCCAGGTTTGGGTAGATGTTTTAGCTAAATTGTGCTCAATCTACATCGATATGTCTAATCGATATCAATGGATCTGTTGCGCCAGAAGATAACTGAGTGTGGTGAAATAATGGATGGATAAGGGGTGTTTCAGTCCTGGCTGCTTTGTGAATGAGGCTTAATTAAGGGCATGTACATTTTGTCACGATCAAAATGGCAACTTTACAAGAAGAAGAAAAAAGGAAAGAAAAAGGAAGTCTGTAAAAAGATTGAATTAGAAGTTGTTTATGAAGCGTTTCTATTGGTCCATTCCTTTATAGCGTTCATAATACTATGTTTGGTACACAAACCCACACAAACATCATGAGGGGAAAATAAAATAAAGGATTCATCCTTTTTACCTTTAGAGCTAAAAAAAAAAAAAAGGTTTGTCATATTTTCATAGTTTGACATACAATTTTATAGGAGACTGGATATTTATATTTTCAGGAGATCCTAGGCTACTCAAATTTGTCTTTATTTGATTTGATTTGATTAAGAGAATATATCTATCAGTATCATCCCTTCTCATGACTTTTATTTTGAAACTGTGTTAGCAAAAAAGAGAAGATCCTTCCTTCTCACTGTCCTCTATAACCCTATATCTGGGTCAACAGTGTCATTAGCTCCGTCCCCTCTCACTGATCAGTTAGAGTCTGCATACGGGTTGCGCATGGACACATGGACAGCGCAGGGATTTCATTCAAATGTTTGTAGTTCATCACACAGTGAGGAGACCGACATGTTTAGATGGTTAGATACGGTGATGTCTGTAGGTTACTCTGTTCCTGAGATATGAAGCCTATAATATGGTATGTAACTGCATGCAAAGTGCAGATCTTGGGTTCTAAGGGTTTCATCTCCCAAACTACTCTGGTGTCCAGAGCGTCACATAAAAGCCCTTTCTATGTTGCAGGTAGATCTAGTACAACGCTAAAATGACCTCAGGCTTTCTACTGTGGCTGAGGAAAGCAGGTTCTGTGAAGCTGCACATTAGCTAACTGCTTTTTTCAGAGGACAAGAAAGATTATTGCAATACTTTCTTCACGCTAGTCTTAATGAACTAAAAAGGGTTTGCTACAAAGGGAATTGTGGATATTAATTGCCCAATAAATCTACATGGGGTACTTGGGCATTTAACATTTAGAAATGCATATGATTGTGTGTGTATGTGGGAGTGGAGGGTGAATGGTTGTGTACATACATCTGGGTAAGTAGTGCAGCAGTGTGGACAAGCAACCCCTCACTCTGGCAATTAACACTTAACGAGATGTGATAATTAGTGTGTTTGAATGGCCTGCTTTCCACCTTGTGCTTCTTTTCTCATCTCTCTCTGTGAGTTATGGCTCTATAGGGACACCGGTGACCACTGCCCTCTCAGCTAAACCCACGCTGACCGACCCGATGCACGCAATTAACACAAGGGGACCCATATATCTCTGCCTGGCCAAATGAAGAACACTTAATCATGTTATCAGGTTCTACAGGAAAAAAAATACCTCTTGCTTTCTTGTTTTGCCTTTGAGCAAATCCTGGCCTTGATTGGTCAACTGGTTCATGAAAATGCTGAGAATTACATGGCTAGGGTACAGCATACTTGGTATATATTTGTTTATTTCAGCAAGGTACATGATGAAATAGATGTTATATGCTAAATATTAGGTAATAATATAAGGTAACTTATAAAAGGTTATTCAGTGTAACCTGAACCCTAGGTTTATTACTCAGTCCTACAGGGTTCTATTATTCTATTGTTTTCTGGCAATAGAATATATCATACATATAGGCTAAAATATAAGAATTTGTTGGTATCATAGTCAGTGACAAGATCGATTGGATGTTGATTGACTGAATGTTGGTCTCAAATCACTGGGATCAAGGCCCTAACTGGTGGAGTTTCCATGTTCTCCCTGTATCTGCAAGCTTCCCCCAGGAACTCCTTGCACATGGATATCAGGTATGAGTGAGTGAAAGTATGTCTGTGTGCCCAGATATCGGTTGCCACTCTGTTCTGGGTGAGTCCTCCGGGTGGACAGTCATCTCCGGGAGACAGTATGCTGTACCTGATTGGTGGGTGTTGGTTGAGTGCTGAATGTGATGAAGAGTGCTGATTGTATAGCATCCTTGGGTATCTAGTAAGATACTACATAAATGGAACTTCATACCACATAATATGAAAACTTCATACCATACCATAAATAGTATTCCAGTTCCTGTACCAGTTCCTAACTGTCCCCTAACATCAAATTTTTTGACGTTGTCAAAAAAGTCATTGCCAAAGTATATAAGGGATCTGTCAGAGCCACTAACCCAGGTATCACTCAGAACACTGGGTATCACAGGGATGTGGGTTTAATACCCATGTCCATGAAGCCGTCACTGTTGGGCCTTTATGTAAGGCACTGAACCCTCTCTGCTCAAAGGATGCTGTAGAACGGTTGACCCAATTTTGGAAGGCAACAATTTTTTTGTACTGAACAAGTATAATGACAATAAAGGGACTTATTTTGAACCATTTTATAACACGCAAATGAAAGCCCTGAGTTTAGCTTTGATATTACAGCAGCATGACGGCAATCACCGTGGCGCACAATCCTATCCACAGTAATCTGCGCTCAGCAGCTGCAGGCCAAATGCCCAACGAGCCAAGACGTTGACACTGTTGGCGCCGTGCGGTTTGTGTAATTACGGTGTGTCTTCACCTTTATGCCACCTGTGCCTTGGCAACATAAATCACAGTGACATTAAAAAGGTTTGCAACCAAAACAGTAGCAGATTGCACATTTAATCTCTTAAAATAATCTTCTTGTTTCTCATTTTTCAGCCTGCGCCAGACTGCAGCGACTGACATGTGTACCTGACTGGGGTTTCTGTGGTTTTTTTCTCTCTTCTTTCCCTTTTTTTTCTATGAGAAGAAGCAATTTTCCTGTCAGGCTTTTGTCAGAATGCCAGACCCCAACAGGTGGCTAATATAATCTGCTCATGCGTACTCATGAGTACTTTCTCTTTTTTTTATTTATTTTTTTATTTTTTTTTATTTCATCACTACAGCCGAATTAATATTTACTCTTCGTCTTCTCCTGAGATTGATGCTACGATCCTGAGTGAGATTTAAAACGAGCTTTGAAAGCTAGTACAAAAAGCTCTGTTCTGAAATGGAGCACGAATGCTAACGTTATTAATATTAGTGAACAAGAACAAAAAACTCTGCTGCACACTTTTTGACACACGAGAGAGATTTTTTTTGTCTTGTTTGTCAGACAGAGAAAGTTGTTTTATCTTTTTTTTTTTTTTTTTTTTCCCCAAATCCGACGATGGCGTGGGTGATTTAAGCAGAGGCTTTGAACATGGAACGGGCTGTTATTTAAATGACAGGACAGGAAACTTTGCAGCGGCTTCTCCAAATGATTTACCAGGCAATTTGTTGCCTGCACCACCGGCGGAATCAGACAGGCTGGCTTAGGATGGAATTAGAGCTCAGGTTCAGGGAGGGACAGCCGAACGTCTTTCATATTGCAGAATGCTGATGCCGCTGGTGTTCGGGCTCTCTGGGTGTGTGAATTTTTGTTGCCGTGTTGGCTCAGAGATGGAGCTGAACTCTTCCCACTGGTACGTCTGAAAAGATTTCTGCATCTGATTATTACTTGTAAACTGAAACCTTCTCCTTAAAGGACACATAGTGTGAAAAAAAAAAAACTACTGAAATGAAAACCTTTGTAACTTTCACTCCCTTCCACATTCTATGTGTATATGAACATGTTTTTAAAGGTTAAAAAAAGTTTGATTTGAACTCACCGTGGCCGTGATTTGTGTTGCTACCATCTCAGTCTGTTGGTTAGTCTGACACGTCAGGTCTTCAGCACGCTTTGTGATTAGACTACCACCCATATTTACAGCCAGTGTTGAATTTAAAACTTCAGGAAGGCTCTGGTCCGGAAAAACAACAACAACGACAACAACAACAACAACATTCCTTATTGTGTTGGACATTATTCTGACTTATTAGACCTTCAGCTTTTCTAGTGAATAAAATACTACCCGCCAATGACATATTTACTTCAGGGAAGCCAGGTGGGACATTTTCATAGTTCCAGATAAAACTACTCTTAAAAAAGTCCTGTAAGTCAACCTTCCTCACATAAATCAGAACCCACACTGCCGTTATACTGACTTACTAGCTAAAACTAATGGTTTCTACCTGAAACTGACCTCAGCATCAGACAAACTGTGTTGTACTGCTCTTTAAACATCACCCGCAGTGCTTAAAAAAAAATAAATCTCATAAAAAATAAATAAATAATAAAACTAAACGTCATTAAAAGGTCGTAGAAGACGTTGGATTGAATGTTGTGATACATATAGACAATCGGCTGCAACACCATTTGCATCTTTTAAAGTCAATTTTGAGCAAAGCGTTTGCATTCCTTGAAAATAATTGCTCCTTAGGTTTTGTCAGATAAAGCCTCAGAATTCCAAGGAGAAAATGAATTGTAGGACTAGAAGGTTCTACCTGCGTTTGGACTGTCCCAGACAAAGTCCTGGCCATTGGAGGTCAGAACTAATGTTACAAATTGAGTTGGTGGTTATTCAGACACATTATGCCTTTAGTTCTTCTAGTGAAGTCCCACCTAATGGGAGAGCTCATGTTTATACCTAGACCTACCATTATTGATAGAAGGCCTGGAGGCTTAACTGGCTGCCTTTCACCTTTAGAGTGAGCTATAAGGTAGAGGGTTCTAATACAGTGTGTACAGAATACAGAATTTCAAACTGATCTGAGGCCAATGGATTAGGACCTCTTGATTGAGATTTACATTTTACAGCCCTGATCTGCACGCAAACTGATGTGTTTGTGTGTGTGTGTGTGTGTGTGTGAGAGAGAGAGAGAGAGAGAGAGAGAGAGAGTTTTATTTATTTATTTTAGCAAATTCAAAATTAGTTTGTGCTCACCGGGAACAACCTTGAAACAATGAGCTGAAGTGAATACATTTACCTCCAAAAGTAAATTGAACAGTAATGGCCAGCAGCCCAAATAAACATTGATAAATCGGCGGTAGCTCATGGAAATATTGGCATTAGGTTTAATCTGTTCTAATTACACATTTGTCTTAATGGCCCTGTGGTGACAGGACTCCGTGCATTAGATGTATCTTTCTGTCAGGGACACACTCGTTCTACCAGCCTAGCAAAAAAAAAAAAAAAAAAAAAAAAAAAGGGAGAGAGAGAGAGAGAGAGAGAGAAATCAAATCCCCGTTACCTTGACAACGGGTGATGAGTATCGGGTCCTCGATGCTCAGAAGCATAAATTTAGATGTGACATTATCTCGTTATTTAGAGGTGCTTACTCATAGGATGTGTTTGCGGGCTTTCAGGAGTGGGGGAGGGGGGTGGCTGCAGTGCTTTATCCCACCATGATGGGAATACAGATGCAACAGAACTACAAATCCTGTTTTGGCCATGCATTTGTCATGTATGAACTTCTCTTTTCGTGTGTGTGCGCGTATGTATGTTACAACGTGGGTGTCCTGTGTGTGTGACTGTGTGTTTACATGTGGCAGGACTAATACACTGATATGAAGAAAGTGGATTACTGTCATGATTTCATTCAGTAACAACAATTATTCCCATGTTTTATTGGATTCCATAAGCTTTCCGTGAGTGAGCCGTTGAGGCATTCCTGCATCTGACATCCATGCAATTGTAGTACTAATGATATAACATCTGGGTGGTGCAGAAGGTTCTTGGATTAGATTGGATTTGAGTCATTAAAATACACAAATATTGTGTAAACAAATATACAAAACCACAAAAAAAAACTTTGAGAAGTTGATTTGGGAAAGGAAGGTTGCTGGTTTGATCCCCTGGACTGGCAAAAAGTTGTAGGGTGCACAGTGCTTTGTCCTCCCTGAGGTGTCTTTGAGAAAGGATTTTGCTCTCTGGGCGCTGAGCTACCTGCTGACCACTCCAGGTGCGTTGATTCATTACGAGGTTTTTATTAAAGCCAATAGTAACCAGGAAGTAGGGGTGAAAGGGAGTAAAGACGCACCCACAAAGTGTGTCGAGACGATGGTCTGTGTCCCATTGGCTTAACCTCCATTTGCTCCCCAGGTGCTGATGGCTGATGTGGTTGCCCACCTGTCTGGGTGCAATCTTCAAGGAATCTTTAGTTCATGGACGTACACAGTGTGTGTTTCTAATAAAATGGCCAATTAATGAAACTATAAGGTAGGAGGTTCCTATTAAAGTGGCCAGTAAATGGAAACATAGTGTAAATATAGTGCAGGTGTTTCTTATAAAGTGGCAAGTGAATGGAAATACAATGTGGGTATTTACAATAAAAGGACCAGTGAATGGAAGTATAAGGTAGGAGGTTCTAATAAACTGGCCAGTAAATAGATTAAAAGTATGTGTTTCTAAAGTGGAAGTATATAGTAGATGTTTCTAAGTGGCTATAAAGTTTTAATAAACTAGATTTCTGATAAAGTGGCCAGCAATTGGAATTATTACAAAGGTGTTTCTAATAAAGTGGCCAGTGATGAAACTATAAAATATGTGGTACTAATAAAGTGGCCAGTGAGTGAAACTATAAAATAGGCGTTTCTAATAAAATGGCCAGTGAACTGAAGTACATGGAAGTGGCCAACTGTGCATTTACAGGAGATCATAGATGACTTTGGTCCTTTCAACTAAGATTTGCCTGACGTTCAGCTTTTATTAGGTTCCACACACGGAACCCTTTTATGCTTACAGTGTAGTTAATGCACCTTGGCACCAGGAAAAAACTTCAATAACTATTTGAGGCAGTGCATAAAACACCTTCAGTTGGTCTAATCACAGGGGTGTCTTTTAACCCCTGTAGCTCCATCATGAAGTCTTTTTTTTGAGCAGGTGGACACGTTGCTAATTTGGGGCACAGTCAGCACGTCTCCTAATTGGCTCTTCACGTCTCAACTCTGAAACCTTCCTTGCTCTTCTTCACCGTGGCACCTTTTGGCCTTGATATGGGACGATCCCTTACTTTCCCTGTCAAAGCCAGTCTATCAGACTGAGCAGATGAGTGACAAACCTACTCATTATTTTAAATGAGGCGGCTGCATGCTGATGTTATTCTTCCGTCTCTCCAATCTCCAACAAATGAAAGCATTACAGCCCTGATAACTAATTCAATAACGCAATAACAGTGTCATCTTTCACTGCATGCTCACATAGATTCCCAGGTCACTACGATATAGACTATTACTCATTGCAAACACACCAAGATACCAGTTTAATAGGTACGCATGCCTTGTATCCACATTTATTGGCCAATTTATCAGAAACACCTACTCTATAGGCTCACAGTTACCCACCACAAGCCTCCCTCTACCCTATCAATCAACGAAAACGCACCACCATAGGACCACTGCTGACCAGATGTTATTTTGGTGATGGACTGTTCTTAGCAGAACAGTGACACTGACAAGGTTGTATGAGATGCTGGTATGAGTGTATCAGACAGAGCCGTGCAGCTGGGACACATCATTGTCAGTGCTAGGTGGAGAATAGATTGCCCACCAAAAATATCCGGCAGCCACAGTGGTACTGTGGTCAGAAAGTGACCAGCGATGAAGAGGTAGAAGATGACACACGAACTGTGAACGGAAGATGATGTGCCACAGCCTGGACCAGGAAGTACCGACTTGTTGACAGTTCTATAAACAGAAAGTGAAAAAGACCAACCCTTTGGTATGTTGTCGTGGGAGTCCTTTAACTAATCTGCTCCACCAAAGCCAGATCATGCCAGATGAAGGAAAGCAGAGAGGAGAGGTAGAACTTGGATGCAGCCACACTTTCGCATGAGCAAGTGGAAGTTACCATGAATGTCAAGGTTGTTTCTGAAGCGGAGTGGGTTTAACCTGTACATGTAGTTTGACACACGTTGGAAATGGATCATCTAGTGTGTTTTGAGCTGAAAATTTGATATACATATATATACGTGTTCTGAAACGTTTGACCATCACTGTACGTATTACTGTACATATTACTGTACTGTACAATTACAAGTACTGTACAATTCCCACAGTGCACCGTGTGACCAGACCATTATCTCATTCATCTCGTTCATTTTCACCTGATTCTCATTGCATGTTTCTCACCACATGTTTGTCTTACCTGTTACAAAGCATTGCCTTTGTTCATCCAGTGATCAACCAAGCGTGATTTCTGCGGTTTGCTATGCTTGACCTACTTTTCCCTACTCTGAATTTTTCACTTGCCTTCTTGCTTTGCTTTTCTTCATGTTTGCACTGGTTTCCATTTCTGGCTTGTGTTTAAAACTAGTGTTTCGGTTAGGTTTCCTTCTGTTTTTGACCCTGTATCAGTTGTACCCCTTTTACAATCTAGTTCTCTCTCTCTCTCTCTGTCTCTGTCTCTCTCTCTCTCTCTGTCTCTCTCTCTCTCTCTCTCTCTCTCAGGGACCAGGTATTAAATCAACAGAAGGGGAAAAAGGCCAAGTAGAGGTGAGTAGTGTAGGTATTGTGCTTCGGAAAAATGTGTGGTGGAACCATACAAGTGAAGCAAATGTCTAAGCATTGGTTCTGTCTTGAGAAGATCATCAGAAGATCCTCACTGTTGCTGGTGTCCTCAATCTTTCTGGGTGAGTAGGATGGTCCTCCGTCTTCCCCCATCCCAGCCCAGGCTTCAGCTAGCTGATGTGATAGAACTGGAAGAAACAAAATGACAATGTCTGGCTTCCCAGTGAGCATATATTCATGCTCATCTGTCGCTATAGCTGGATTCCAGTTGGCTCAATTTTCTCTTCGTCCAGCTGCTAATCGTACCACTATTAGTATGGCAGACCTAGTCTAATCTTGAGGAGGCAACACATCTCTGAACACTGGCTTCAGATCTCGTTAGGGTTTTGCTGCGTCTTTGTCGTCCTGCCCGAAGTGACAAGCATTAATGACATTGTTCTCATTTCCTCTCAAATTACTATGCAGCAAAGCCAATTTCTCTCTCTCTCTCTCTCTCTCTCTCTCTCTCTCTCTCTCTCTCTCTCGCTCTCTCTCTCTCTCTGTCTGTGAGGCCACAAATACATGGCAGGATCAGGCTCCTCAGCTCCCGCCAAATGGATGGCATGCCTTGCAAAGTGATGCTCTCTCTCTCTCTCTCTCTCTCTCTCTCTCTCTCCCTCTCTTCTTACCACACAGCTCATTTCAGGGAAATTATTCATGGCTGAACCCGCGCACTGTAATCACTCCTCCAGTCCCGCGAAATCTCCATTTGTTCAAAGTGGCCGCAAATGAATTTTCAGATGGGCACTATGAAGTGGTAATATTTGTGTGAGCAAATCCGTAGGCAAAACAGAATGATCTCTGTTCCTTGAGCACACTCTGAGTTGAAGACGGCTCAGTGTACTCTTACATGTTGGATCTGAAAAGAAGATTGGGAGCAGAGTAGGGCAGCGATTGTGTGGCAAGTCTACCCCCTCTTGCTCTCCTTATCCAAACGAGCCTTTTCTTGCTGTCTTTTCTCAAAGTACATACTACCAGTCCAGATTTCGGGAACACCTGCTCATACGAGGGTGTCTTTCATTCTCACATTTTTAAACAGTGCTGAAGCCAATAAAACTATGATCTCTGTAGGGGCAGCCCAGCTCTGAAGAATAAGGACATGCCAATAATGCCTAAACCTTAGAAGAACTATAGACTCATAAACAGGAGGATAATAATGGTCTTGAATTTCCTCCATTTTTACAAAATTTGGATGCGGTTTGCAAAAGAGTCCCAACTCTTTAGAGATGGTTTTGTGACGTTTTCCAGGTTGATGAGCATTAATGAGCTGATGAGCTCTCCTTTGTTCATGCCATGATACACTTCCAGAACCATATGTTGTGAAGATCCCACTTTGATAGATCCCTGATCAAATTTTTGAAAGATTGCAAATGAAAATACGTTTGATGCTATTCTGTAACTGTTATCTTGTGAGGAAAAGAACTTCTGTCCATTTAATCCAAATCGTAGATTTGCGTGACATGCTTTAAATAAGAACAGCCCAATTCAGTAGTAGTTAAATTAAAGAAAGTAACTTCTTGAAAATATCAGATTAGATTAGCATCTGATATCAACTGATGCTCAAGATTTGAATACTGACCTTAAAAAACAAAAGAGTGCTCCATTCAGACATAAGCCTTAAAAGTCGAAATATCTTTTAGCTTATGAAAAACATACAATCAGTTAAATATGTACAAACTTTTCAGTCCATTCCTAAACATCCAGCCTCGTATAACGTATGTATGTATAAAGTAGAAAAGCAACATTATAGTTATTCCTCTTTACATATTTACTGTAGTTTTATACAGTGAATGGACATCAGTGTGGGATGTAATACTTATAAGTGTACTTGCCAAAACTGCATGTGGAACAATTCAGAAGTGCTGAAAGCTTCAACAGGCCTATAAAAGTGCATGCATGATTTCTCTCCATAAATTCACAGGCTGTGCTTCTGAAATTTTCATTAATCATTTATTACACATTACTGGAGAAACCTGTTCGTGGGAACTAATGAGCTGCAATGAAGATGTTCAAAAATAGAAGCGGAGTGAATGAAAAATAAGAAATAGATTTTTGGGCAAAAAGTATTGAACCCAAAAATGGTTATGGGCTGCAGAGACTGTCGGCTTATTCGCGTTAATGCTTTTAGCTAGATGACCTTGTATGTATTCGTTATTTATGTCTTTTCAAATTGAGGAAGTTATAAAGTGAATTGTCTTGGAGTTTTAAGCTAAACTAACTTTACATTTATACAGTTGTGTTGTTTAGTGTTGTCATTAGTTGTGTGGTGATTTCATATCGTATTAATGAGTAATGCATTATTTATTGTTAATAATCAAAAACGTCACCTATTGGTATGACACCTTCTGTCAGACCAATCGTCAATAAAAATCAACTCCCAAAGGTAGGTTGACCTTATTTTGGTTTTCAAATAAGAGCACACTTGGGGGAACAGAGGCATCTGCAGTGGTTAGGTGTGTTGTGGTTGAGGGGGTTCAAGGACACCTAATTTGTAAGACTTGCAGCTGCAACTATCCTAATGAACATCAATAAATGTACATTTACTCATTTTTCAAGACTAAGAAATATATATATATATATCACTTTTCATTTCAACTAGCGTCTAAGCCTGAGGAATCTCTCGGTTCTAGCCTCGTCTACTAGCTAAGGATTCCTGAGTGAACAGCAAAGCAATTTTGTAAGTCACTCTGGATAAGGGCATCTACCAAATTCCACAAACCTAAATGCAAATGTAAACGTAAAGGCAAGTCGCCTTCTGTCTCCAGTTTGATTAGTTATGTACAATTATAACTGACTGATCATCAAGTTCATAGCTATATCACTGAAATACTTTTAATGTTTGAAATGAAGTTGAGAAGTTGAATTCCGATTGGAAATTGAATCCCCGGTGATGTCTTTGCATCTGCTCGCCAAAGCTTACACACAACCTGAACTTGCGTCGCAGCATCTGAAAACCCAGGCGAATTGTGCTTATAGACATCTGTTTGCTCCCATTAAAACCTTAAGTCCTTGGCCCCTGATGTTGCCAAAGGAGCCAGCCATTGGAAATAGGTCACATAACCACTTAATTGAATTTTCCCCTCTTGCTCGGCGCTCAGTGCAGTGACTACACCAAGCACTCCCAAACTGATCAGACAGACAGCTTCTGAGCCTTGAGCTACATCTTGTGACTCATACCGTCACCCACCAACGAGCCCAAGGATCGCAGCTTAAAGGTGTTACAGCTGGGTTGCGTCTCACTGGCTCCTTAGCTTATAAAAAGCTGAATATAACCCCAATTCATAAGACAGAACTGATTAATTATGCTGCTCAGCAGTACATCAATCAGAGCAGTTGACTGGAAGATGAATGAAATATGTTTATCCTCTGAAAAGACACATATGGTGCATATTTCTAAGGGGTGTGTTGGTTTGCCCTTTTGGATCTGAAGCAGTGTGATTGAATGTTGATATGAAGTTTGGTCAATATCATGAGCTATTCTCCACTGAATCTATTAACATTATGATGCAGCATGAACGCCGCGAAACGGCTGCATCAGTTTCTGATAAATTATAATTGCATTAAATAAAATAGAGACAAAATGAAACGAGTCCATTATTAAATAAGGCTGTAAAATAGCCAAATGTGCATGAAGTGCACTTCAGTGCAACACACACTAACACACCTCCACCATGTCAGTGTAGTTGCAGGGCTGAGAATAACCAACCACTCACATAATACCTGTTCTATGGTGGTCCTGCGGGGTCTTGACCATTGAAAAACAGGGTCAAAGTAGGTTAACGCATATGCAAGTTTGCAGCTTTTATTGGCTATTGATGGGAACTGTTCACTTTGAGTTGCTGATCAGTAAACACTAGTAGATCATACTCGGAGTGGGATCAAACAGTCAATAAGAGAGTCTGCCCTCCTCACACACTATTCAATTATCTCCATCTGCAGACTTTGCTGTATACTCTGTTTGTGTGCTTAGTGTGTATAGTGTGTGTATTCACTGGTGTGTACGTGGATGTGTGTTTCACTTCATGGATGGGTTAAATGCAGAGGACATTTTTTCCCTGTGTGCAAGCACAGTGAATGCACATGATATCAGTTGCTGCAATAGAACACAGCACTGAATCTTGTCCTATAGAACCACAAATGAATTGAATCATTGCAATGTTTAGACCCATACTAGCCTAGTAATGCTCACTTTGCAGGGCTTTGCACAAGAAGTCTTCGAAAAATGTCTAACAAATGAAAGCCTTCGTACTGTAATGCTACACATCTCTGCATTGTATTCTACTGGGTAGTTCATTGTGTCTATGCAAAGAGGGAATTGGGGGCAGTTTACTTTACTGAAAAGCCCTCAAAAGCCCTGGCAGTACATTTATTGAAATTCCAACATTTTCTTCATATTTGCTTGTACTACTGGGAATGGCTGAATAACAGTATTGCCACAGTAAAAGGATAAGTGGCATCTGGGTACAGATGCTCATGGGTGCAGCGGGACCTCGTCAATATAATGCATTGCAAACAAAAGAATTATCAATGGGCACAAATTCAGCTTTATATCAAATGAATCCAGCCACTGGGTGTCTGTTTCACAGTCAGAAAAAAAAGTGTTGACTTAAGGGCTTGGATGCACTCAGGAGATGCAGTGAGGCAGTCTGTTTTTTACGAGTTTAAGGACATGCTATGAGGAATATAAAAGGCAGCCGCCCAATTCGATGCCTTTTCTACTGGGATGTCAAAATGCCAGCAATTTGTGTAATTCTGAATCCCGATCATTTTGTTTTCCTACCACAGCAGAATTGAATTGGGTGATTTTTTTACTGCTTATTATTTAGTCTTGTATTTATTTTTATACTTAGGTCTGAACCGCTGGGTATTTCTTAAAATAAACACAGCTATGCCTTCAGACTTGCAGCCTATAGAAAGTTGAATTTCGTTAGGGCCCTGTAGTGCTCATGGCAAAATAAAAGCAGCAGGAGAGTAAAGATCACACCTCATAATTAACAACATTACAGCAATACACAATAACCCAATTCCTACATTATATAGAAGTAATTATCCTTATGAATATGTGCTCATGAATAGTGATGATTGGAGTGTTGCAGAGGCTATAAACCCTGGTAAGCTTAACATTTATACATATTTAATGAGGTAATATAGACCTCATCAGATATATACACTTTCAAATAGTTCAGAAAGTATTATGACCAGCAGCACTGAAGGGAGGGGTGTGGTTGTGATTTTGTTGAATTCAAATATCATGTACACACAGTCTGACCAGACCAACTCTAGAATTCTATACTCTAGAAGCGACAATCAGGTGTTTTTTTCTACCAGGAGATGTGGTCATTTCTTCAATAACTGGGGGTTTTGGATTATGGTCAGATTGGTCAGCTGGTGGTGATGTGTTTGGGGGTTGGATCCCTGATGTTAAATTTGGGGCTCTCAATAAAAAATCTGGGTTGTAACCTCTGAAGCCCTGGAAGTCCATGCCAGTCAACACTGCCTGCACTGCAGGTTTGTAATCGAGAAAAATCACTATGAAAAAGCTTTTATTTTCTTAAGAGGAAGTTGTCAATTTGATTTATTTCGGTTTCCTTTATTTCAGATTTAGTCATCTGTGAATAGTAGTTGTCTGGTTTGTTATTTTTTTCCATGGATATGTCCCCAAAGACCTTTCACTTCTCATCAACAATTGCAGACTCTTTAACAAATGTGTGCATGTACAGTTTAACTGGTGTCCACCCTTTGGTCAGGCAGCAGGACTGAGGAAAGCGCCTACTCTCATTTTCCGTAACAGTCTGATCCATGACTCATAAAAGCACGTACAGATACATTAAACAGAACATTATCTACAACATGCACATGGAACATGGTCTTGTAAGACCTCTGGACCCATTTAGAGCACCCCCCCTCCCCCCAGATAAAAGCTAACCCCACTATTATACACCTTAAACACACTAATATCATTAATCATCAATATATTTATTTAGTCATTTGAATACATTCAAGAGCTTTTCCTTCATCTAATGTTACCACTTGTTCTGGATTGTCTCAAGTGTCCTGAGCCATCTTGTGACGTCAAATGCTTTGCCACCATAAACATTCCAAGGCCTGCGGCAGTCAGGGATGCGAACCCCATTGGCTCGAACAGTTATATATCCTTGAACAAATAAAAAGGCCTGAAGACCCCTGAAGAAAAATAAGAGCTAATAAACATAAATCAGCGAAACCGCAACCTTTAAACCTTTAAAATAGTGGTGGGTCACATGTAGCCATAAACATATAACTTATTCCATATTAGAAGCTTAAACCGATGGCAGTTTGGATCTGAAATAGTAGCAGATGCTCACAAAGTGCTCCTATATACTAGCTGTGAGGGCAGATGAATCTTAAATGTAAGAAATGCCATATCCATCTCTATATCATTGCGCTTATATTAAGTAAAGAATGAAATGTCTGATGAGTGGGTGACTGTCTCAAAATGTGGCGCCTTGCAAGAAATTTTGGCAAGAACCCCTGCTTTTCACACAAACAAGCACACTGGATTTTTTTGCGGCAAGACAGTGTAAACAGCTTGCCTGGTTTACAAAGAAAGAAACGACTAATTATAAAACATTATTCTAACTCAGGCTTTCAGTGATTTGAATACAAAATATTTTCATAATATCCCTTCATTAAATTATTTTACAGGCATAAAGTTTCCCATCCATTCCTTACAATTAGGCTATTGGATATATTGACTAGTTCAGATTTTGTCTGAAGGCTTTGTTGCCTGTTAGTTATATATAACTGGTCATAGACAATTGGTTCCTGTGTGCTCCTTTGAGAACTTGTGCGAGCACTGAGAAATTGCACACTCTATCTTTCTCATTACCCAGTAACCCACCAGTGAAATGAATGCTGACAGTAACGGTCACCTGAGCAGCTCAGTTACTTTAGAGTAATATCGTTTTAAGAGAGAGTGAGAGAGTGTTTCGTGTGATGGTCACACCACCATTTAACAGTGCTATTTAATGAAGGCTGTTAACCCAGGTCTGTAGCTGGTCTAACTAATTGTGATAAACAGTACCGGTAATTATATTAGCAATTAGCAATTAGCAATATGAACACTTACATGATGATCTTCTTACAATTCCTTCCTGAATTATTTTAGGTATATGTAAACCATATCCACATCCATTCCTCACAATTAGATATTGATAAATGAATATTCTGTTCAGAGGAATTGTCTGTTCGTGTGTGTTCCCCCATGACTTTGAGTGCTTCTTTGTGTACAGGATTATGTTAAGGCTTCCTTGGGTGTAGTTTATGGCCACACCCCTTTGTTACTGGTACCACATGTCTCTTGTCTGTGCTCAGTGTATGTGTTCTCCATTTGTCCTGTGTGCTAGGCTCAGCTTTGTCCTACTATGGTTCATTTCTCATCATATGTCCAAATGTTTGTGGACATTCTAATAGTTGTGGCTTCTAATTACTGCATTCAGCTACTTTAAATTGCACCCATTGCTAACACAGATGTACAAATGCACACAGCTCGTCCAATCCATGTAAAAAAGGACTTCCGATGAAATGAGCAGATATCTTAAACCTAAGCATGAACCTACTGCACCAGGACTAATGCCAGGTGTGGGCTAGAGGGGTATAAAGCCCCCAGCTTTAAGATGTGGAGCAGTGGAACTATGTTTTCTGGAATGATGGAGCTCCATCTAGTATGGGAGTTGTGGATGAGGTGGGGTGGTGATCATCTAACATCCTAACCTCAGTAACAGTGTATGAGCATGTGCTCTTCTGTCCATATAGGTATTTCAGGCCTTGTCATATATTACACATTACATTATGTCACGTATAGGGTCCAGCTTGTGTTGTGTTTTGTTTTCAGTCCCATGTGCTTTTGAACACGTCATGTCTCCTCCCATTCCCAGCTGTGTTCCATTTGTAACCCTGCCCCATCATTATCATGTCCCAGCCCTGTCTTATGTGATTGTGTGTATATTAGTCCCTGGTCTCTGTTTGTCCTGGTCGGTCTTTGTGATATTGTAACTACTTGTGTGCCTTGTCTTCATGTATACTCGTCTTAATGGTTATTGTACCCTATCTATTAATAAATACAACTCAGCGTGTACGTTCGCCCCTACCTCTGTGTCCGGAAGGCGTTACACATTACATTCAAAAACATATTTGATATGTGATACAAAAATGCAACAAAATATTAAGGGAAAATAGCAGATTGAATTGCAGAATTAGGCACTTTTTGGTTTCAGCCTGTTCTGTGCATTTGCATTTGTTTTCATTCTCAGCAGCTCAGCAACAGTCTACTATCTGCTGTTTTGACAAACACAGTGACAGACAGACTGAGAAACACACAAATATGCACTAAAAAAAGGAAAACTGTGAGTCTGTCATGTGGAATCAGTCCCACCCCCTCCACCTCCCCTTCTTTTATCAGTCCAGATAAGAGAGGCCATTGAAGTGTTGTTTATGCTCATATTTATTCTTCATGACAGGGAGCAGGGGGATGCGCTTTGTTGTGCAATGAACCTCTGTCCGAACACAAAGCCTCAGCTTCAGTCATCAATGCTACTGTAAAGCGGCTGCTCCATCATTACTGCATGATTGGTCAGGACAGCTTCTGAATAGGTGATGTGTGGAGATCAACCTAGCTGACTGTGAATGCAGTCGTGAGCTCAAAAGTGTGTCAGATGACATAATGACTTGTGTTTTACAAGCTGATCTCAGGTTGTAGAAATCAGAGAGCATGGATTTATGTAGGATTTTCATTTCATCCTGTCATCACAAAGAAGTCTAGGCATCAAGCCTGCAAACGCTTGGAGATAGGCCCAAGGAGATGGTAGCAGTATGGTATGGTACGTAGGTAGAGGTTGCTGAATAGGATGTGTATTGAATCAAGGCACCATTAAATGATGATGAGTCTCATGTGAAGTAACACTGGAGATGAATATGTACTATTCAACTCTTTAAATCTGAGATTGAGTTAAGATTAAATTTTAGGTTGAGGTTGAAGTTAGGATTAGGCTTTGGGTTAACATTACAGTTAGGATTAGGTTTAAGGTTGACGTTAAGGTTGGGATTAGGCTTTGGGTTGATGTTAAGGTTAAAATTAGGAATTGGGTTGAAATTGAAATAAGGATTATGCTTTGGGTTGACATTAAAGTTAGGATTAGACACTGAAATTAGAATTAGGTTTTAGGTTGACATTAGGTTTAGGTTGCGCTCAGAGTTGCCAGCTGGGCACCGGCTCACCCGTGACCCTATTCAGGAATAAGCGGTTCAGAAAATGGATGGATGGATGGATGGATGGATGGATGGATGGATGGATGGATGGGTTGACATTAAGGTTAGGCTGTGTTATGGTGCTCCAGTCATTTTGCTTTGTGTTTGTAACACTGTTACTCATTGGCTCAAACAATGAGTGGCACAATTCTCCCTCTGTTCCTATTATAAAGAACCTTCATTTGGGTCAATTTAAAAGTTCTTCTATGGCTTCAAAGGAATCTTAATAGGATATAATTTGTATTATTCATTAACTGAGCTCTGATTCTGAAGAATAAATGTTTAGATGAGGATACCATGCAATAAACAGAAGAACAAATAAGTAAAAGGACATAGACGTCACATTCCTCACAGTCTTCGGGACATATTATGAAGGATTCAAGGACAGCAAAGCTGGGCTTTATAGATCCTGATAAATGCATTTCTATCTATATAAATGTCTATACGCTTTGGACGCTTTCATGCTCTGGACGCACAATCTTATGCGAGCACGTGTATATACAGAATGCCCGACAACATAAGTCATAGGCTGCTGTGAATAGAAAAGCATCCTTTTTTTTTGTAATGGTGTCTCTTCACCTGAATAGCGAAGATTTATGTGTCTGCTTGGAGAATCATCGACTTGTTGAAGGACAGATATTGAAGCCCTTCACAGCACAACTCAGTTCCTAAGCAAATTATCCTCAGTGCACCGCAGCTGACAGAGTGTGAAAGGAACTGTGGGGGATTTGTCTACACCATCACATTAATTTCCTCACCCAATTAATAGTAAAGTGCCATCACCGGCACTCCTGTAGTCCAGATCAATATTATCTTTACCTGGTAGAAGAAGATGGAAGTGCAGTGCGTTAGTCAAAGACGTGAACGCTGCAAATACGGATATCTTAGATGTACATCAAGCACTGAAAAGCACTTCTTTCCCTTTGCATTCAATTGAATACTCTCTTTGTATTTAATTGAAATAATTGCATGTGATTTAATGTACAGCAAATGTACAACAGCCTTGCACCCAATGACTCTAGGTGGGCTCTTTCCATGCACTGGTTGAGGTGGGGGGCTTGTTTGGATGGAGGGGCTGCCCATGGGGTGGGATGGGGTGTGGGAGGTATCCTCATCATAATGCTTGTTAAAAAATTTAAATCCCAGGACAGTCAGTGGAAGCCTGAGTGGACATGGGGGCTTCTTCCAGCACACCAGGTTTCTCACAAGCAGTGACCAAAGAGGGGATTGAACCCATGTAAATAAATTACAGTCTGTTAACTGTTAACTGTTAGCAATAAAAATAACCTGTTGCTGTAATAAAATTCACATAAATTGGTTGAGCATATGATTTCAATGTTTTACTTTTGGCATTTTTGGCATTAATTGGTTAACGATTTTGGTTTCAATTGACTTTTATGTCATTTTGTTCTCATCGAATTACACAATTAGACCGACAAGAAATGATCAGCTGTGCTTGGCTAAGAGTTTGACAGTGTATGAAAGTTATTGTTACATTTCATACCATTTATTTTTCTGTTTATTCCTGGATTTTGATCAACATTTCTTTTAATCAGAAGAGATTTTAAGTTGTTTTGGACCCAAACAGTCACTGGGTGTCCATTAATATGCATGAGCTCTTTATCATGTTGTGTAAAGATACATCAGTGTTTAATAGAGCAGCATGCTGAGTTCTGTGTCTTTATACAGGAGCATTTTGCATGGTAAAAAGCCAACCATCTAATTTCACGAATTTCAGGCTGGTGTTTTGAGATAGTCTAAGAAATGTCAAATTTATGAATACTTAAATCTTCACTTCATTTACTAGAAATATATATTTTTTTCCTTTGGCATATGCAACAATAAAGCTGTACACATCACTCTTGGGCAAAAGCAAAAATGAGATTCCACTGGTATATATGAAAGAAGCATGCTGATGAATTATGCATTATGCATATGAGAAGACTATAAAGCATAACAAAGAACAACACTGTACAATAAGACAATTAATTCCCTAAATAATTCATTTAAACCGAGACTTATTAAGAATTGTGACAGTGAATAGAATACAAGATTTTTTCCTGCCTGAGGAAATGTTTTTGAAATGATGAATTAATAGAATGCCATAACATTATGACCACCACCCCGTTTCTATACTGACCATACAGGAGCAGTAATGACAGACTGTAGTGCATCTGGCTTTCTGCATACATGGTCCAGACCCTACAGGACCACCTCAGAGCAGACATTGGGTGGTGGGTCATTCTCAGCACTACAGTGACACTGACATGGTGGTGGTGTGTTATTGTATGTTGCATTGGTATGAGTGGATCAGACACAGCAGTGCTGCTGGAGTGCTTAAACATTGTGCCCACTCAGTGTCCACTCTATTAGACACTCCTACCTAGTTTTTTCACTTTGCAGATGTAAAGTCAGAGACAGAAGCTCATCTGTTTCTGCACAGTTTGTGTTGGTCATCCTCTAGTTCTTCGTCAGTGCTCACAGGACGCTTTAACCTGGATATTTCTGCTAGGTGGACTGTTCTCAGTCCAGCAGTGACACTGATGGGTTTAAACACTCCAGCAGCACTAAAGTGTCTGATCCACTTTTACCAGGGCAACACACACTAACACACCACCACTATGTAAGTGTCATTGCAGTGCCAAGAATGACTGACTAACCACATAACACCTGCTCTGTGGTGGACCTGTGGGATCATGACTATTGAAGATCAGGGTGAAAGGAGGCTCACAAAGTATGCAGATCAACAGATGGACTCCATTCTGTAATTATAAAATTCCAGTGAATAATTCTATAATTGCAGATTTCATTAAGTTCTGCTTTAGTGGAGACGGCCAACAAATATGTGTGTGAAAACACATGGTCAGCACCAAGAATAATGCTTGTTGTCACGCATCACCAGGCCGGGTGTCATGGCATGGGGAGCAATTTCATATGATGCTATGTCACCTTTGCTCTTCCTTATTCTTCATTTTGACAGCCTAGTGTTACATTAATGAGGTTCTGCAACCAGTAGCTATATGTTTTCTTAACACACACTCACTATTTCAACAGGTCAATGCTCATCTGCATACTGCTGCCATCTCAAGAGCTAACCTTGAAGGCATTCTGCCAGTAGAACTTCCAGACCTATCCATGACTGGAAATGTGCGGGGTGCTATTGGGCACACTATAAACATGTGCAGAGATGTCTGGCATATTGCATTATACCCAATGCCATTCTGAGAGACACTACGTCTGTATTAGTAGCTCACACACAATATTATTGCTCATATCAGACTAAATAAGTGTGAATAGCACTGAAATCCAACACATCCTTCTGGGTGTTTGTAACATTGTAGGCAATAATATAACTGCATAGGACCCTTTTTACATAATGTAACAAGTTTAGGGTTTGCTAGAGAATTGCTAAAATATAGTTTTTGCAGTGTCTGTAGTTCCTCTCCCCATCTGCCTCTTTTCCTTTCTTTACAAGGACAATATGTGATACCTAAAGCCTCTGCTGACCTTCTGAATTGCTATAAGTAGCTCGGAGGTCAGAGGAGGTCACTACAGACGTCCGCTTCACTGTCTGGAGGGAGCTGAGGCTGCAGGGGAACAATCTCTGACACACAATCTCGCTTCCTCAGCTACTGCAGCCAAGGGCCCAATTAACAAGATCCGCCGCTTATTCACGGCACAGGCCTTGCCTGGATCGCCCAGATTCTGGCACCCAATAAAACATCCACAACAAACGTGGGTAGCACAAGGACGGCGCTGTAAATAATGGAGGGACTGTGAATATTTCACAGGTAAGAGAGTGAGGGTTCAGCCCAGCGAACATTCAAGGGGTAAATATTTGAAGATCGATGCCTGATGTGGCAAGAGATAAAGCAGTTGAAAGTGGTGGAACTAAGGTATGGATGAAAGCAGTGAGTGATCGCAGCCAGAGGCAAAGCTGGGCCATTTGAATTGTGAACATTCCATTGTGGTCATTGCCAGGCTCATTGCAGGTGGTGTTAGTGGGTAGCTTTGGAAGTAGTTGGAAGATGCGCTGAAGAAAAAATCAATAGCTTTCAATAGCTAATATTAGCAGCCATTCTTCCTTTCTGTTTTTCCTTGCCATGGTCAGAGATGGATAAAAAAATGGTTAAATATTGTGAATGAGGATTTTAACTGTTACAAACCGAGAGCTGCACTTTGTGGACGGTTACCAGCCAATTTCTAGGCTTCATATCTCAGGATCAGAGTAACTTACAGACATGATATATATCACAATTATTAGGATAGGATAGGATAGGATAGGATAGGTTAGGTTAGGATAGGATAGGTTAGGTTAGGATAGGTTAGGTTAGGGTAGGTTAGGATAGGATAGGATAGGATAGGATAGGTTAGGTTAGGTTAGGTTAAGTTAGGATAGGTTAGGATAGGATAGGATAGAACTTTATTGATACCTTGGGAGGGTTCCCTCAGGGAAAATAAGGAAAAAACAGCTAAAACTACAAAGCTACTGGAGAGGCAGCCATCTTGCACAGCGCCAGTTTCCTAGAGCAAGGAATTAGCACGGAATCCAGAATTAACTTGGTTCCAACTGAATTAAATCATAGTTAAAGGAGTCTACCAGTGCATGTTTACTACTTTATCCACATGTATATACTTGACCTAGCAGTCCACGATCTCTCAACAAGAGGTACTCAACCCAAAAGTAGTTTCAGAGAGCCTTTTTGTAGTGTAGTAGGGGAGGAATTTTACACACTTTTGACCAAGAATCACTAAAAAAACAAGACAAAAGTTGGCTAACTCCACTCCATCACCCAATTTCAAAAGTTGTTTATGTCAGTGTAAAATTTAATGATGAATGGACCAATTGAAATTCTCCAAAATAAAAGCTTTCTACACTTACAATCAATGAAAGTTGTGATTTCTGAGATCCAAAGTTTGGGAACCAACTGAAATAACCTACTATAATTAATTCTGCAACGCAGGTAATGGGGACATATTGCAGAAATCTGGAATATTACCTAAACTACTCGCAAAAATTCTTTTCTTTTCAATGTCCTTTGGAAGTCTTGACATTGGTGACTCTCTTTCTGGTGACGTTCTTTCTCAACCATAATAAAGAGTAGATTAGAGTTTAGAGCAAGAGTGATTTCAACATTGATTGAATGAACAAGTCTGCACTGGGAGAGGTCTGGGCAAATGTTTCTTAGAATTAAACACTTGAAAGTTCTTTACATCTATAAAATGTTTTTTTTTTACACTTATACATCTCATTTGCAAAAGGTCCATCAATTGAAAGATTGTTCAAAAGTGGTTCTTCTGTGGCATCACTTTAAATAACACTTTCTGGCCTTTTCGAAAAGAGTATGGGCTGGCATCAACAAGCAAGAGCACTATATGTAGCCTATTCACTTGAATGAAAAGTTTATTTGAATGAAACACAGCTCAATTAATTCCTTTAATAGCTTAATGCCTTTCAGTTGCTAAAAGGCTGGGGGAGAAATGTCCTTATTACTTTGTTAAACACTGCATCATACCCCCAGATTCTGTGCTTTTTCCAGAAATTTTTAATTAGTGTGGACAACCTAATAGTCATGCACAAAATATGCATTTCAATACTAAATTAAATCAGGCAGCTTCATAGCTGTGGATGTTATGCAGTATGTGGGCCATGCATGAAATGTAGAGTGTCCTGCTTTTTGACAGTAAGCTAGCCCACTCTCAGAGATACTTTGTGCACCCACTTTTGCTAATGGAACAGGGTTATCTATCAGGTATTATCTAACTCAACATGTGGCCCCTTCAATTCAAGTTGCAACTGAAGAGATGGCACTGTGAGTTATAGGGCCACTGTGGCTACATTCACACCACAGATAAAAGTGTCCCAAATCCAATCTTTTTCATCATGTGTGACACAGATGTGTTATTGGTGTGGCAGAGTGTGAACAGCAAAAACATGCTAAACCTGACATTTACAGTTTCAATCCTAAAGGTTCACATATTTTCCCACTTACAGATATGTAATACTGGATCATTTTCTTTAATAAATGAATGAGCAAGTGCAGTGTTTTTTTGTCTCATTCGTTTGATTTTGGTTCTCCTTAGCTAAGTTTAGGTCTTTTTCCAGAAATATAGAAAATTCTGTAGCTCCACACTCAGTAAATCCCAATTATGCTGGAATGTGTTTTGGAAACGTGCTTAATGATAAAGTGTTATCTTGTGTAAGAAGTTCTCTGAGGGTACGTCCCTACATCTGTAGATTGGATTGTTCAGATATTTTCCCTCCAAACCTAAACTCTACACGATGGGAGAGAACATTCGATTTGCCAAAGTGGAATTGATCGGTGTAGGACAACCGGTTTAATGTGATACTCTGCGATCTGTGCACCAGAAAATTGTCGAACTATTGCACAACTTGGACAGCTTGTTCTGCAGGAGCCTTCCAAGAGGCTGGAACCAGCATCATATTCTACAAGTATTTCAACAAATCAAAGTATTGTAAATTATATTAGACTTTAAACACTACACTGTGTAATATCAGACAGCGGTATATTGGTTTCACCATCAGGGTTTATAATCACTTTCACAGAAAGCTTTGCTTTGCCTGGTTGAGCAGCTGAGGCCTAGTGGTGAGGGAACCTGCCTTGGGACTGTAAGCTTGTTGGTTTGTACCCTTGAGCAAGGCACTTAGTCTCACCCCGGGTGACATGGATAGATCTGACCATCACTCTGGACACGTGCTCACTAGTGTGAATGTGCGTTTCACCTCATGGATGGGGAAAAGGTGTGTGTGTGGGGGGGGGGGTTTCCATGTGCAAGCACAGAGGATCTATATGCACGTTTACATTTAAGTCATGTGGCTGTGTTGTATCCAAAGTGCTGAATTATTTTTGGCTAGTTTAAGTGCAAAACCAGCAGATGTGTTACTGACTATTTCACTGTAACAATGCAGGCAGTGGGTGAAAGAATCACAATAATTAATGGCACCTGAGGAAGCTGATTAGCTGATTAGGTTAAACAGCTTCTCTTCAGGCAGAAGCAGGCAACATGGAGTGAAGAGTGACTGGAATCATTAAGTGAACTGTAAAAATACAGAGCTTTTATTATTTACTGTTATGAAACTAATTGATGTGTTTTATTAAAAAGTAAAAAAAAATATATATATACATATATATATATTGAGCTGTTCATGTGGGACTGCAAATGTTAGGGAGCTGTATGAGTTGGGGGTCCGCCATGGACGATAATGGTGTGTGTGTGTGTGTGAGTGGGTAGGGGGAGTGTGAGTGTGTTCTGTGTATGAGGCTCACAGGCCATGTTCATTACAATAAAGAGCAACCTCGTGAACATGGCTAGTAGTACTTTGATTGCCAACACTGCATGTGTGCTGAAGAGGAAGAGCTGGGTATGAAGCAGTGTCCAACGACCACCATGGTCACACCCAGCGGTGAGTTTGAGCTGTTCTCAGCTGAGGAGCAGGATCTAAGCTGTCTTGGACTATCATCAGCCACCACGGGTTGAGGTCATGCCACATGGGACCATGTTCTATCCGGAGGAGTTTACACCTTGAGCAGGGATATTCTGGGGACTTCATGCAACAGCTTGTGGTTCCACATGCCCTCTGGAAAGCAGTTTTGTGTACGGAGCATGGGGCACTGGGCTCTGACCAGTTTGAGCTACTGGAACTGGACATGAAGGTCTGGTTCTATAACTCCATTAAATATGTAAGTGTGTGTGTAAGTGTAAATACTCAAGTAACTATTTATCATCGCAAGACTTAGTAAGCTACCTAGCATAGGGGCACCTGTCATTGGCCAGGCCACTTGGGACTAACGCTTAGTTCCCCTTTTCCAGTAGCCAATCAATTTGAGTAAATTGGGAATACCTTGGAATCTCCTCCAATCGATTGGCAAAGGGAGCGAGGAATTGAACAAGATACCAAAGTGGCTGATATTTGGACCAGCCAATGATGGGAAACCTGACACTAAGGGTTCTATGTATGTGTGTGTGTGTGTGTGTGTGCGTGTGTGTGTGTGTTTATGTCTCCTGGTGTTAAACAGGATAGAAAGGGATGCTGTAGACTAAGGCCTTAGCCTGCATCCACTCCATCTGAGTGACAGTTTGGCTTGACACCATTGCAGTTGTCCATTGCAATCAGTTGATTCCTTCTAGATGCATCTATTTCTTTAATGGTGAGTGAACATAACCTCCCTCTTCTTGGATTTAATGTGGTCATTATTTATTGTTGCTGCAAATGACGCAAGACAATTCAGTCTGACTTGAATTACCATGGAATTGACATGTCCTCACCAATATCCAATATCCAGTGTTTATTGAATTGTGCTCACCAATAATTTGATCCCCTCCAAAAAAAAACCAAACAAATGATCAGTCAGCATCCCATTAACCTAGAGCTGCAGGAAGGGTTAAATCACATTTTCTACTCAAGTCCTATCTAAAAAAAACAACAAAAACAAAAAAACAAATCAAAACAAAGAGGATTGAAGGATAGAAGAGAGCAAAGAACCACAAATTCAGTTTGTAGTGTTACTGTAACACGTTTTTGACTGGAGTTTGAAATGACTATAATATATAATAAGATTATAACTGTAAAGGGATAATGAGGATAACAAATACACTGTAAACAAAAACAAATAAATGCATAAAAACAAAGATTGGCAAGAGATTTAAGTCTGTGGTCTGTGACACCTTAGATTTTGGGCTTCAGCTTCTGTAGGGCAGGTTTTAGACAGACTTTGGGCTTTTTTTTTTTTACTGCAACTGGCAACCCTGACCTCCAGTCATACGAAAGACTTACTGCTCAAGGGTGACACATCGGTGGCAAAAGTAAGTGAGGATAGCAGCAAATAAGGTGAACACGAGGATCTATTTATCAAAGAAATGTCACTTAAAAGTCACTTAATGTCAAGTTCACTAATGAAATGAGTCCATCATAATAATGTTAATGGCAATTCTAGGCTTTGGTGCACAGCACACAGCAGGCTGTAGCTATTGTTTGAGTGTTACTTTGTTGGTTTTGCTATTATGCAGCTCCATCTACTGATTTATGGGACCTGATCTGTTTGCATTATGGCTGAAGTAAACTGAAGTCTAAACTTCTTCTTTGTCAGTCATTAGTTTAACACGATTTTATAATTATATAATTCAGGAATTGAGATTGATTTGTCCCCACCAATGTCATGATCAAACCTACGCCCTTGCAGAGCATCCAGACTGATGTGTCTATAAAGAAACTGTAATCATATTTCAAACCAGCTCCAAATGAGATTTCATTTGCTTCATTATATCTAAAGTTCTAATACCAAGTGTAAGGGCTTCCCCAGATTACAGGTCCTTACTGCAGTCACAACTTCATGTGCAGTCACTATTAAAACCCTTGATTCCAGAAGAAACACTGAGTGAACAGGTGTCTACACATTTCTGGGCATTTAGTGAAGCTCAGTGAAGTAATTATACACTGGTTTCAAAACCGAGCTGGATCGGTCTCGGCAGGGCAAATACTGGTGTGGTTATTTAGATCCAGACATGCAACCAGATATGCAGGAATGTGAGACAATAGGAATTTTTTTTTTGGACAGGGAACACTCTAGTTACGGGCCGTCATAAGAAATGTGCACATATTGATATTCAGTGTAAACACAGCTGTTTATTGGGTTATTGCACTCTTCGCTTTAGCAAACCATGCAGCTTTATATTCCACTGTTGCTCTCTTTACCATCTGTTAAAGTCTCCGACTGCTGACCCCCTATGGCTACTAGTGTCTCATCATTCATGGAGTTTTTTTTAGAAACAACATGAGCTGGGCCGTCTGTGTGTGTGTGTGTGTGTGTGTGTGTGTGTGTGCGTGTTGTGGCTAGCGACATCAAACTGAAGTCTTCCACCCCTGTTGCTTGCTGATAACCCAGTCTATTTGTCTGCACCTCTTCGCCGTCTGAGTTGACGGCATGCGGTTGGGAGCCAAAGAAGTTAGGAAATTGGAGCACACTGCTCTAATGGCAAGAGCATTTTGAAGCTCCAGCCATGTTGATTTATTGCCAAAAAATGTCATAACCCTGCTAAATAATCTAGTTTATGGCCAGATTATGCTGGTACATGTATCTAGTACCTTGGTCATTCTGGTCAACCAGCTTGGTACAACTGTATTTGCTGCTCTGACCTATAAAGCGATGGTCTGTCAGAGGTAAACAATATGAAGTTGTGTTATCTAAGGGGACGGCTTGGGAATGCTCACACCTGTTGAAGTTGTGAGGTGTTGTCTTGTGTGTGAGGCTGATCAATGGTCAGCAAGCTGGCAACACGATGGCAAGACGATGTGAACGATGTGAAAGATGAGTTCCAGTGGGGGCAGGTGTCAAATGGATGGGACGTTTCATTTCCGTGCAGGTTTTTAACGTTCCTGAAGTCCACATTGCCATCGGTGTGCCAGGAATACGTCATAGGAGACATTACCCCCACAGTGGACCATGCAGTGGATTATAATGATGAGTTCAATGCACTTGTAAGAGATGGGTCTTAAGTCAGCTTGCTAAGGTTGAGTTTAGGCGATGGGTTGCCATCCACGGTAAGATGTCAACGAGGCTGAGAAGATACCTAGAGAATGAGTGTAGAGAGAGAAGAGAAGAGGACAAAGCACTGAGCCTTTAATGTAAACCATTACATGCAGAGCTGGTGATTCCAAGACTAGTGAGGACAGACAGGAGGATCTTGTGATGTACTGGGATCAGTCTGTGTAGAGTGTGTCGGTTTAAAGCCAGATTATTTTGGGTCCTGTAGATCGTTCTGATTGAGAAGGCAAGACTGTAGACAGAGCGTTCAAGGACCTTTGAGAGGAAAGAAAGGAGACATACTGGTCTGTAGTTGTAAGTTACTTACTCAGTAACATAGAAATGTACGAATTGGGGAAAAGACTCGGATCAATATAATTTATATTCCTTTGAAACACGTTGTGTTTGGATTTCTACAGCTTTAAACATGTCTGAAGCCACCACTATTGGTCAACATGGCCCTACATCTGCCGCAGCTGATTGGACACAGCCTGAAATTGCTTAAACACCAAAGTAAATAAACACATTAGCCTGACTTTATTTAGTTTCTGTGTTTAATTTGTATTATATTATAAAAAAATGAAGATATTGTAAAAGATGGTATAAATTCAACCTTTTTTTTACGTTTTACTTTATTAAAACACTTTCAGTTCCAAGAAGATGATTTACAATATAAAGACTTGCATATTTTTACCTCCCTCCTAGTTTCACACAAGCTGCCAACAACCTAGGCCTACTTAAAGCCCCTAACTGCAATGTAAAAGTGTGTATAGATCCTCCATTTCACACCATTTACTATCATTTACACACCAGTGAAGTCACACACAAGGGGGCAGTGAGCGCATATGTCCGGAGTGGTGGGCAGCCATATCTACAGCACCTGAGGAAGCAGCTTGCACTGTCAGTCATGTTCTGCCAGCTCAAGGAATTCAACCGGCGATCTTCTGTAGTGGTCACAAGGCTCCTTCAATAAACAAAAGGCCTGTGTGTCACCCTATATAACCACGCTAACTTCCGGTGGTTTTCCGAATCTGTTTGGTTACAAATGTTCATTGTTGGGTTATTAAGACATATTAAAAGCTTGACTAGATGGTCATTTTATGCTCATGTTATTATCAGAAAGGAAAAAAAAGAGAAAATAACTCTATGATGCACACATGTGGAAGTCCATAAGTCCATATGGATCACAGTAATATGATTCACTATTATTATTTATTAATGGCTCTGCAGTTTAATGGCACGATTGCAGCTGTATTTAATGACAGTGTGTGGAAGTGACCGACAGAGAGAAGAGAAATAAGGAGAGAGGGAATTTTCATTCCCCTAATAAATATAAACCCTGTGTTTGGCCCGGTTCATTGTAAGCATGTATAAAAAAACAATTAAAAAACAATGCATTTCAATTATTCCCCTCTACTACCAACCTCTGTAATCTGAATTTGATTACAGGGTGCTGCCAAAGCATTTGGCATTTGGAAGGCGTTATGTTTTTAAACACGTTCCCGGTGACTTGGAAAAATGTGGAAAACCCCAGAGTGTAACAGTGAGGAATCGAAAAATAGAAATAAAAATCCTCAGCTTGGCTCATTCTAAATGCATATATTTGGCTGCCTGTCTGAATTGCAAACTCCTAGTGCAGTTGGGCTTGCATTGTGAAAATGTGACTTCATTGTTTTCCAAGTTGTCGGAGGAGTCTGCTGCTGGCTGCCGAAGGTGGGCTTCAGCCTTACAGCCGCAGAAATGAGCCTTATCACAAGATGATCACTTGATATGTAGGTGAATTCTAATCTAATCAAATTGATCCATACAAGCACAGAATACGTATATATACGGGCATCCAGAGCGAGACTAGACAAGATTCCATCTGAGGGGAAAAAAGAAATTACAAAGGAATTCTGTCAGTTAGGCTGAGTTTCCATCAGGCCTGTTAAAGAGGACCAAACGTTCTATATCACGTTGTCGAGCAGCCTCGCATTAGTAGGTTTTCCATCCTACAAGTTTTGGGTATTTTATATATGCTCATGAAATAAAGGCACATGTGCAAAATCACTACTCAAAGTGACTCTAGAGGCAGCTCTACCTTGGAGGCAGAAAGAAACATAATTGGGTCAGAGAAACGCCAATGAAAATAACCGGTGCTTTAGATGTATCTGCTCTTCAGAGCTTTATCTATGGAACTCTGAGTAATATCCTACTGGTTATAATAATGAGTTATTATTTCTATTGGTCTATATATTATATTGGTCTAATATAAAATCTGAACACGGTGTAAAGATCAAGTGCCAGATTTACATTAAGCCAAAAATAAATGGCTATATATTTAATGCTGACTTAATCTATGTGCTGTTTATGTTTTCAGAGTACTGTTCTAGAGTGCTCCAGAGTTTAATATCTAACCCAGCAGACAGCAGTTTGCTGCAGTGAGGACTTTGCATCCTGCAAAGATGATGCCTGTGTGTAACGTGTAAGTACGAGAAAATGAGGGAGAGAGTGAGGGCAGTGTTAGATGAGATGATTATTTGGCATTAAGGTACGCTCGCCAGGGAGCAGCAGCCAATCAGGAGTCATGGTATCTTTCACGCCACCTCGCCACTGGCTGAGGAGCAAACCTCATTTGCATGTCACAAGGTGATCCCACGCATTCTATTGCCCTGTGCAGGCCCTAGGGCTGATGGGTATAAATTGGATGTGTAACAGCTATGGACATTTGGGTTCAGGCCTGGTTACGATAATGCTAATGTGGTGCCGGTCGATGGCGGATTCATTTTGCCGTTTAGCCAGGGTCTCTTCCTATTATGGCGCTGGAATGGGAGCGCCTTTTCATCCTGTCAGGCCGATTTAAAGTCTGCTAAATACAGGCAAAAAGTGAAAATTCCAAAGTGATTGCTGGAGAAAAGAATACAAATAAAGACAGACTGCAAGGACAAAAACCGGTGTTATGTCATATTTCTGTGAGGGGGGCTTTGGCCAGATGGACTGCTGTAAGGATTTGTGCTCTTAACACTGGAACAGGCCAGCCAAAGACGATTAGGAGGAGATTCCCTGCCCACTCTCTTGTGTGGGCTTGGTCATTTTCTACTTTTCAGATTCAATTCCAGAAATCGGGAACGCAAGAGGAAAGAATGGTCAAAATATCAGGAGCAGTCTTTTCTCATCTTAATTTGGTTGGCGACTCACCTGGAACACCAGAATATACGGTGCATTTAAATCTGCTTGATGATCCATAGACACTGTTTATCGAGCAACACCAATTAAGACTGGGTGAGTCAGTATATTGATATATCGATATTGAGATATAAACAGAGTGATATGTCTAAAACTATTACTGCTGCTCTGGAACCACAGGTCTGAAACGAATGGCACTGCAGTTCTGCGTTGGAGTAGAACCAGTTAAATGAGTGATCCCCACCTGGTGTAATTTTAGCTTGAGCAGACAAACCATTGATTTTTGGGGATAAAGAGAGAAAAAGGCTTTTTCGTTTAACCTTGGAAAAGTTATGAATGGGTTACACCTAAACTGTTCTCTAACATACATAGGTGTTATTAGGAACGACCAATTAGAAGACTTACAGGAAGAAGACCGTGTGGTGTTTATACATTTCAGTTACATTTTACTCTGCAGATGGATAGATCATGGTGGGGACAATCATTCCTATTCAATAACTTTCCCCCTTTTCCACCACTTGGGAGTAGCCTATTGTTCACTTTGTCTCCGTAGCCAATAGATTTGAGTACACTGGGAATTCCTTTCGAAGGAAGAGAGAGGAAGTGAAGGAGACCCTGAAGAATAATAATGACTGATATAAATTGATATTAATATACATTTTTCTAAGCATTCATAAAGCTGCTTATTAGGGTAGGTTTATTATAAAGTGTCACTGTTACTTCTGCCAAAGAACAGAATCCATCCATCCATCCATCCATCCATCCATCCATCCATCCATCCATCCATCCATCCATCCATCCATCCATCCATCCATCCATCCATCCATCCAACTTTGCTCTGGTCTGACCGTTTTAAAACGTGGAACCTCTGAAGTGTCTCCCCATTAAAAGCGAGGAGTTCAACATGCAACTCTTAGGTTCTATTTCATGCTTTATAACTGGGTTCATGTCTCTTCTCATGGGTTTTGTTGACGGGATGCCAGCAACTGCATGCACACCAAATTAGTTCAGGCCTCACTGCAGCAAACTGCTGTCTGCTGGGTTAGATCTTAAACTCTGGAGCACTCTAGAACAGTACTCTGACAAAAAATAATCAGCAAACAGGTTGTCAGCATTTTATTTATTTTAAAACCATCATTAAATGTATAGAAACAGACACTCCATTCTGATGATATTTTCCCAGTTCAGCCCCATCTCACTCCCAGTTTCGTACTTTGACAGGTCGAGCCAAACTGAATCCCTCTTTGATGTGCATGAAACCTGCCACTGTGTCCTTTTGAACTACTGCTCACACAGCATTAGTGAGCAGCTGAGTGCACTTGGAAGGTCAGAGTTAAGTGCTCAGCTCTGTGATGGGACTGTACGGATGCGGTGACTGATACATTTCATTATAGTGAGTGAGAGGGGCACACCCAGCAGCTGAGCTCGAACTTCAGGCAGCCCATTGCTCAGGAGGGTTTTTAGTATTGCACAATCCATAGTAAAAATCATCACTATTATTATTATTTATTTTTTTTAGTGTTTTCGAGAATTTTACTCATGATTAAATACCAAAGCTATGCCTGCACATCAGTGAACTCTTATTTTGGTACACTGGTACTCAGTACATTGAGTTAAGTTTCATTAACCATAGTCCTACGGTAATTTTGTGTTATAATAACAAAATAAATGATAATTATTAAATTATAATTTATACATTTTCATGAATTTGACTATCGTTTGATTACTCCTTATTAAAGATGAATTTCCTGTTGGAAAATGATCATCCACAGTATTTTGGACAGGAAAATACATGAATTTAAGTTACTTGTAGCAATTTGAATGACAAGGATATTTCCAATAATGTTATTCGTAAAACTTGTGGTCCAAATAAAATAAAAACTGCCTTTTCTTATTTTCACTATGTATCTCTCGATATTAACCCTTCTTACGACTTCTATTCTAAAATTTGGACAGTGTGTGAAGAAAGAAACAAAGAAAGAAAGAAAGCAAACAGCATCTCCTTCCTCAGGTTTATCGCGTACTTGTGGACAGAGCAGTAAACATGCACTGGAAGCTCCTTTGGCATCTAAACGGGGACTTGATTCAACTGGAAGTGAGTAAGTTTTAGGTGTTTTCTGAACTGGATTACTGATGATTCGTCACACGATGATGAGACATGGTTAGATCAGTCTTGTAGTTCATGTTCCATGGCTGTATAATGTGGTACTTAGAGAGAGAGAGAGAGAGAGAGAGAGAGAGAGAACATACATAACACAGATTTATTAATCATGATTCTCATCTATTCTCTGCTGTAATGGTCAGATTTTATTTAAGTTATGCCGTCAGGCTGTACCGTGTGTTTACTGATGGAGGTGAAAAATAGCTGTATTACTGATGAGAATAACAATGATATCAGTTCCTCTCAATCAAAACAGGACTGATGAAATCTTGGTAATTAAATGATGAGAGGGAGAGCGAAAGAGCGAGGCAATAACTCCTCTTTGGTTGTGGGCCCGGTAGCAAATGACCCCAGGAGTATTGGCCATGTTAGCTTGCTACAATTATCATTCAGCACGAGTGAAGCACCCTGTTTGATATCTGCCAAGGTAATTTAGTGGGAGAGATTGGTCTGTGTCCTTCTCTTTCTCTCTCTTTCTCTGACACGTTGTATTGCATCCATTCTACATCTCTCTCTCTCTCTCTCTCTCTCTCTCTCTCTCTCTCTCTCTCTCTTCTAATCCCCCCCCCCCCCCCCCACACACACACACACACACACCTTTGTTGTACAGAAGTTGTTCCTGCAGCATCTTCTCCAATCTGCCTCTCTAGCGGTCTCAGCCAAGCTGAAGAGCCCCTCTACTCCCTCCGCAGTCGCCACTGGCTGTTTATTTGCAGACGGGTGGCTGGTGAGTGAAATTAAGTGACACGGAGCGAAATTGTTTTCCCACGGTGCCGTGGCCTTGCCTCCACACATCTGATTACTGCTACTTTAGGAAAGTCCAAACAGGCCGCGGGTCCGCAGCACACCACGCTTATCAACACCTTCTTCATTTACCAGCAGAGCGGAGCAGGGAGAAAGCTGCTGCACGGAGATTTGTGCACGGCTTTAACCATTTTCCAAATAACACAATGTGAAATGCACTACGATGCAGATGGAACCTCAGTATAAGGTGACTAGATCTGGATTTAAACAAAATGCCACAAAATGATGGCACAGTGTAGACTGTACAAAAACAAATGCCAGCATGAAATAAAAGTTACTGATCATTTAATTTCCTGAAATTTAGAAATGAAAGCTTTAAGGTTCTGGTCGCCCTACATTAGAGGCTCATTCTTAAGAGGGAATATTGTCTTGATCATGATTTATTTATTTGATTTTGCTTCTAAGGTTTAAAGAAACACTTTACATTTCAGAAATCCTGGAAAATCGATCACGCATGTTTTTGAGCTCCATCATTGTTTGTATAATTTATGCATATATCAGTTTAATTCTTTCTCAGGACTTTTGTTCTGAAATGTGCATCACGTGTGAGCAGAAATAGAGAGCAAATAGCCTCTTCCTTCCCTCATCAGCCCTTTTCTTCTCATTACCCAATACCAGTGACATCATTAGCCCTTCCCTCTCTGTCTGATCAGTCCAGCATGATGAGTCTGCGTGCAGGTTAAGCATGTACACAAGGACAGAGCACTAAACATGCACTGGAGGCCTGTTTTGGAATTTAAACTGGAATTTAATTCAGTTGGAAACATGTGACTTTCAGATGTTTTTCGTGCTGCTTTGTTACTCACTGATAATTCATCACACAGTGGCGAATGGCATGTTACTGCCCACAAAGTGCAGATCTCGGGTTCTAAGCGTTATTAAAATCATTAAAATCCGAAAGATCAGCTGTCATCAAGAACAAAGAAAACCATATAAGGCTGTAAATAGTTGCTTCTTTTTTTTTTTAACTGACACTTATTTTACTTTTAGGACAGCAATGGACCCACAGACTTCAAATTAAATGCTGCATTTTTGCAGCTGCCACTTTGTTGTTGTGCAATCCGTGATTGTGGCTGCAAAGCTTTTGGTTTTCCTGCTGCACTTCCCTCTGCTCTCTTCCCAAAGATTAATGTCTAAGCAGCTTGCAGGAGGTCATTGTACCTGAGGTGTAAAAACGGATTTAGCATATTCACAACTCAAACAAGGGAGGGTGAAAAAAAAACACTGCATGCCCTGCCATTGTTAAACATGGGAACTGCAATTCTTCCAGGTATGGAGGGTAAATACCAGCTCATGTTCATTTATCATTGCCATTACAACAATAGAAGAGGAAATGTTTGGTTGTTTGTCACGGCGCGCGAGAGAGAGGTGAACTGTGGTTTCTCGTTAGTGCAGCTCACTTCACTGGGCTCAGAAAAGAGGAGAATGGCTAAGCTGGCTTTAGAGCTCTTCAAACTCTATAATTAATCTGGGTGTTTGTACTTGTAGCTTACATCAGAAATATGCATATAATAAAACAATGACTTGGAAGATATGATTGCATTCAGCCACAAAAGCATTGGTGATGTCAGGGACCCATATGGGATGATTAGTTCTAGCTTACTCTAATAAATCCAATGGAAGTGTGTTAAATGCCTTGTCTTTATTAGGTGTTTCCTGCTTGTTGGACAGGCTTAGTCCCACAAGGGAGCATGAGGGGTTCCTCTTAGTACGGGCATTGTGCCACCCAAACCATGTACCGTACTTTCTGGACTATAAGCCGCACCGGAATATAAGCCACACCTGCAAATAAAAAAAAAAAACCTGGAAATTAACATACATAAGAAGAAAAAGATGCACCTCATTGTAAGCCGTATGGTTTAAAGCGTGGGAAAAAAGTAGCGGCTTATAGTCCGGAAAATACGGTAATTCTATTTTGTCGTGCAACACTGTTGCATTTCCACGAATTCAATAATCTGATGACTGATAAAAAGTCTGGGTTTCCACAAGTCAGATTATAATCAGATTAATTATTTGCAACCAGCCAATAATCTCGCAGAACCATGTGCATGAGGCAGGGAGGAAGGTGGAGCTTGTCCATCAGCTTGAACATCAGCTTGTCAGAAAGAGAGCTTGTACACATGGGCTGAGCAACCTGACTTCAGGATCTTCCTCCAATCTAAGACCACTTGCATAGTCAGACAACTGCAGACAACTGCAGAATGTTTATAGGACATACATGTATAGCAGCAGTGGACTAATCCAGTGTTTCTCAACCCTGGTCCTGGAGGCACTCCTGCCCTTCATGGTTTAGAGGAGTCAATGCTTTAACACCCCCCCTGAAACTCTGAAGGGCTTTTTAATGAGCTGAGTGGTTGAATCAGATGTGTTGGAAGAAGGGGAAGCTCAGGTATAGGCAACTCTGGACCTGACGTACCACACAACCACAGTACAACAGTAACACAGTACCACACAAAGCTGTGCCCTTCCTGCATAAATACACCTGGTTCAAATCACCTGTTAATTAAAAGGTTTAGTAAATCAGTTATCTGTGCAGGAAGCTGGTACTCCAGGAGCAGGGTTGTGTACCCCTGTAGGACAGGGGTGCCACTAAGACCAGGGTTGCCTATCCCTGGAGGACAGGGGTGCCTCCAGGCCCGGGGGTTGAGAAACACTGGGTTCACCTGTTGAAAAGGATCTCTGATCAGTAAAATGATGCACTTAAAATGTAGTAGTTCAACATCTGTAATGTGCTGAATAAATAATAGAGGACATCAGGAAATCTCAGATGCTCCCTGGAAGAACTCATTTCAAGGGTAAGTCTGACTTCACATTTGTGAACTGAGGTATGTGGTGATGTCGGCAACAGAACTGGTCCAGCGGCTCATAATTCAGTGTTGGCATTGCTTGGCAGACTGATATCTTGATAAGTGAAATAACTGATGAAAATGCATCATGAGAAGTAATGAAGTGTTGAGCATCTGATTACTGTGCGCTGTCCCTGATGGGACCTTGACTTTAGATGACTGGATTAGCTCACTTTGCTCTTGTCCGCCAATAGTCAAGATGTACTAGTTTTCTGTAGGTGAGCTGTGTGGTGTGTTTCCAATGGGCAAATCAAAACCGTGAGACTCACATCTGTTGGGAAATATTCAAATATTTATCATCTCACATCTAACCATCTAACAATGATGATGGTCTCGTTAGTGTGAGGGATTAGCAGTGAGTGATCCAGCTCGGAAAACAGCTGAAATTCACTCGTTTCCACCCAAATGAAATCCCAGTTTAAATGCCAAAGGAGTCTGACAGTGCATGTTTACTGCTCTGTCCACATGCACACAGACTCTGACTGATTAGCGAGGGAGGTGGGACTGAAGGCATCACTTACCCAGCTATTGGGTTATAGAAGAACTTGGGAAAGATTGATTTGTTTTACTTGGATCACGGTGATGCATTCAAAAGCTTATTATTATAAATACTCTTGTCAATGTGATTATTGTCAATAATTCATCAAAACTATTGCACAAAACACTCAGACAAACAGTTTTTAGTCCTTAAAAACTACAAAAGAAATAAGTAGGGAAAAGGCACAAGTAACATTTTAACCAAAATATGGTCAAATTCATACAAATATTTAAATTCTGTTCATTTTTAAATATGAAGACAAACTTGATTAGCCTAAGAACTCCTGATAATAATACCTGGCATGCGTGACTGTCTCCTATAAATAAGAAAAAAACCTTTTTAATGACTTGGAGAATAAAAGTACATCAAACTACAAAAATATCACACAAAGTTGGTCTAAGGTTCTAAAGGTCAAGTCATGAAGATCATATGAGACACAAACCGAACGTTCTGGTCTGTTACAATATATTTAACCATTCACATGCTTTAATAAAATGTCATATATTACATATAATCAGTTCTGACACCATTTCAACTAAATGATGTTTTCCTGGTGTTACCTTTAAATATTTACAGAAGCAATCATGTGACTATACCATAATATGAAAAAGTGTAATCAATTCATATGCCTGATTCATTTATTTTGACCAATATTCTAAACTGGTTCTGGGCTCTTATGGGTTAATGATACCTGTTATTTTCTTTTTTTTTGGGTGCAAATTTCCACAGCAGCCAGTGTTGACTTTTCCATATAATTGATTGTAGTATAACTACCTACACAGCAAATGTAATGAATATTATATCAGTTCACTGAAGCACACGGCTGGCTTATAGGATCCCGGTACAGCCACCTTGGGGGGGAAATAAGCCAACAGAGCTTGCCCTCAGCACATCTGGCCCTCAATTTTTATTATCCAAGATTAGCCACCAAGCCTCCGGTCACACAGCTCTACCTCTGTGCTGGACTCTACCACGCAACATTGCAGTTATCTAATTGGCTCATATGTCCCATTGCACCGGTCCACAGACAGCTATGACCAATTTTGGAAGCATTTGGTGTTCTCCTACAAAGTGAAGATGTTGCACAGATCAAGGCACTGTTCGCGCTTTTGAAACCAGGCCTGATACATACTGCCTGCAGCCACAGGCTTTCTAAACCAAGCTGCAGGGCAAGACAAGAGAAGCTGAATAATCCTGCATCATTTATTGTGTTTAGAAGCGCTGAAGTCATGCAACAATAAAAAAAACACCTTTCCAGGAATAGCAGACTACCCTGTTACCAGTGCTGACATCTTCTTCGCTTGGGATCCATTTAGAAGAAGTCGGTTCAGAACCAGTGTCTTGAAATATCTGCTCATCAGCTGACGCAAAGCCTTTGCAACGTTTCGTCTTGTGATTAATGCTGAAAACAGCGCTTTGTGTTTAAACAAAATGGAAGGTAATGAATGGAGCTCATTTGTAATCATCTTTTGAATGATTTCCTTTCAATTCCAGATATTTGTCATCGTCAGTTCTGATGCTTTGAAAGACTGACACAAAAGAGCAGTGTGCAAGGTTGGGGGCCTTTCTTCGCTCCTTAATAAATCACATTTTTTAGCTGTACGTAATTTACAAAGTGACATTTCTTTAATAGGCAGCGCTGACCTTCAGTCATATTCCTTCTTTTTGAATTTTGAAAGCAGGAGAGAACTTGATATGCACCAGTTCATGCCTTCTGCTTGCACTAACGCTGTAGTTGGGTTTAACAACAGAGTCTGAAAAGAAATGAGGGGTAAGGGTGTGATTTTTCTTTTTTCCCCCACTTTCTGCCCAGGATTAAAAGGAGTTACTCGAATTTCTTTGATTATTGGATGTGCATTAAGGCAGCCGCTCTAACAATGCATGACCCATCCGAAGATTGCATAGACCTTTCCACACTTCAGCGAAGTTTTTACCCATTCTTGATTACATACAAAATACATTATTATGAAAAGGTTTCATATTCATAATTGCCTAGCTGTCTCCTCCAGATTGAGGGGTCCATAGCAAAGTACATCATTTCCTATCTCATCTCATAAAAATCTAATCTCATCTTTTGTTGTCTAGTAACCTATATTCGTCCTAGTGGGGGGTTCCCTTTTGATCGTTTTTTGTTTTGTCAAGTGTGTGGTGGGTCCCTTCCGATCAGATTCATTTTGCCAACCTTGTGGGCTTCAGGATATGCAGGATTTATGTTGGTCAGGATTATACAGGAAGATGGGGACATCAAGCGATCCCTAAGAATTAGGACTGACTGCCCTGTTTAATATACACAGCCCAGTTCCCTTCGAACCTTGAACCTACTGGGACCATGATTACGGCCAGTATGGGCAAGAGGCGAGTAAAGCCAGCAGTGACCTGTGGAGCAGTGGAACTGTATTCTCTGGATTGATCAATCAAAGTGCCAAAATACTTTTGGGATGAGGTGGGCTGATGTTCATCCAACATCCTGGCCTCACTGAAGCTCTTGTTGCATGCAATCAAATCCTCACAGTAAGATTTCAAAATCTAGAAAGCCTTCCCCTTGGGCACAGTTGATTGGACGCCCTCTATTGTGCCTCTTGTAACTGCCACAGTAACATGTACATTGAGGTTGTACAGCAGAACCAGGTGTTTGCAGACCATCGGCCAGACATGGTATTGGCATATGTGTTTGCGTCGTTGTGTTGAGTATGTTCCTGGCCTTATATCATGCAGTGTGAACAACATATTGAGCCTGAAGTAGCACTAATACAGACACCATTGACCCTGTTACAGGCTGTTACTACAAACTGCATATAATGCTGCTTTAACGTTGCTTCCTCTTCACTGTTTTAGCCGTTATATCTTTCGCACCAAAGCTCGTGTACCTGAGTACACGAGTCAATATTACAGGCCTGTAACTGAAACATACAACCACTCATGAAATTTGAAGAGAGCCATGCCACTTCCAGGAACCGAACCATTGGCATCTTTAAAATTCAAGTGTTCTTTTAAAGCCTGTGTAGTCCAACAGCAGAGAGACGAGCGTGTGTCCAGTGTGAACAATTAATCCTCCCTCAAGAGCGAACCTTTCAAAAAGGACTTTTTGCCATGTTTAAAAGATGCGCATTTATTTCCCTCAAATGAGTGGAGCGAGGCCCGAGGCTTTGTAATGAATTTCTCCTTGTGAAGTTGTTTCTTTCTTTTCTTCTTTTTTTTTCCTTTTATCCCTGCCTTCTCTTACTCCATCTCTCCAAAACACACACACATACACATACACACACACACACACACACACACACACACACACACTGAAGCTGTTTTGCTGTGCTTGACAAATAAAATGGGGAGAGAGAGAGAGAGAGAGAGAGAGAGAGAGGGAGGGGGAGAATGGCAGAGAAGGAGAGGGAGCGAATGAGAAGGAGCTGAGTAAATAGCAAATGCAAGGAAACTGACACCGCGTGGACAAAAGTATCGGGACACCTGCACGTTACACCTGCAGGAGCTTTTACGACATCCCTTTCTTTAAATTCATAGGCAATCATGTGGTGTTAGTCCCCCAGCAGCTCCAACAGCAGGTTTGGAACTCTGCAGTCATGGAGTCAGCAGTTGAGGACTTTTATGCACTACTGAAACAGTAAAAAATGACTTTATATACTGATATACAACAAGAGATTCATCAGTGGCTTTTTACTGCAAGTAGGAGGCCTTAGGGCTGAGCAATATGGACAAAAAAATCCCATTCTGACATTTTTAGCTGAAGGATGATATGCACTATGGTATAATGTGATACATGATGTGAAAAATTCTTTAGGACTAAAGTAAAGGA
Source organism: Acestrorhynchus altus (assembly GCA_034509495.1). Classification (NCBI taxonomy): domain Eukaryota; kingdom Metazoa; phylum Chordata; class Actinopteri; order Characiformes; family Acestrorhynchidae; genus Acestrorhynchus; species Acestrorhynchus altus. The sequence continues at coordinate 44,923,651 of CM067502.1, forward strand.
ATTTTCTCCTTTAAACACACTCTGTATCATGACACTCCATGGTGTGTATGTGAGAATGGAGTGGAGGTGGAGGGGAGTAGAAGTGAGGGAGCAGAACGAAATGTTTTCTGCAAGACTGAAACAGAACTTAAAGCCTTAAAACTCAATATAAACAATATCACCACCCATTTCCTGCTCTGTTTATGTCCCAACATCAATATAGTTCATTGTCTTAACAGGGCACACTTTCCCTGCACTTTCCCAGCTTTGGTGTCTGCCCAATCTCTCAACCTCCTGGCTCTGACAGAGACATGGATCACCCCTGAGAACACTACAACACCAGCTGCCCTGTCCTCCGCCTTTGCTTTCTCTTACTCTCCACAAAGGGTTGGCAGGGATGGATGGGATCCAACTTTTCTTTTGTCCTGACCTTTAACCAGTTTGGTCAAACGCACAGGGCAGGCAGCACACTGGACCTAATTTTCATCAGACCTGCCCCTGCCTTGAATCTGACAGTTGCTCTTCTTGACTTTTCTGATCACTGTTTCTTCTCCTTCATACTATCCCTCCCTTTTTTTCCAGCACACACTGTCTCCTTAACTTCTTCCACCTTTCACCACAATCATCACTCTCTCTCCTTCATCTCTTACCCTTCCACATTTCAATTCCTTCTCCTCCCTTCCACTGGAAAGTGCTACAAGCACTTTCTTTTCATCCAGCTCATCTCCAGTCAACCTTCTCTGTCCTCTCTCCAAGGCTGCAAGAACCTCCAGACCTACCCTGTGGCTGATGGTGATTCTGCACAACAACCAAAGCAAGGTGAGACTAACTGAAAGAAGGTGGAGAAAATCATGACTATTCCTCTTTACGTACTGGACTCTCCTTTTCTCAAGGAGAAGTCTCATCCTTTACTAGGAGAGACTGGAAGCATCAGCATCTGACCCATGCAAGCTCTTCTCCATCTTCTCTTTTCTCCTAAACCCCTCTACTTCCCCTCTGCCCACTACCCTCACCCCATAAGCTTTTGTCTTCATCTTTGAAGAGAAGGTTGTCAAGATCAGCCAATCCTTTCTACCTACCTCTACTTCTCCATCCAGACATCCTTTTTCTCTTCCTACATCGGTCTTGTTTATCTTCACTTTCCACAGATGACATCCTTTACCTTCTTTGATCTCACAATCCAACCAGCTTTCCACTAGACCCTATCCCTTCCACACTTTTTCAGACAATTGCTTCAGCCCTTGTTCCTTTCATTACTTTCATCATAAACAGCTCATTGTCATCAGGTCATGTTCCATCTACATTCAAGGCTGCCACAGTGCTCCCAATCTTGAAGAAGCAAATTGTAGACAGCACGGATGTCAGCAACAATAGACCAATATCTCTTCTTTCTTTTCTTGCAAAAGTCCTTGAATGCTCAGTTTATAATCGGCTATCTTACTTTCTCACCCAGAACAATGTATGTGACCCAAACCAATCTGGCTTCAAATCGGCACACTCAACGGATAACGTCCTCATCACTGTCACTGAAAAACTAAATTACCATCTGTTCTAATTCTCCTTGATCTCTCTGCAGCCTTGGACAGGGTAGACCACAAGATCCTCCTGTTGGTCCTCACTAGACTTGGAATCACAGGCTCTGTATGGCAATGGTTTGCATCGTACCTGGAGGAGTGTTCTTACCAGGTAACATGGCACGGTGCTTCATCTGCTCCATGCAGATTCTTCACTGGTGTTCCACGAAGCTCAGTGCTTGATTTCTCTACACTCATTCTCTTGGCAAAGTAAAATGTCATATCCTGACTCTCAACGCCTCCTCTCTTTCCCACCTTCTGACACCCAGGTTTCATGTCACATCTCAGCATGCATCACTGATATCTCATCATGAATGGTAGCCCATTAAACCCAACCCCAACAAGACTGATATACATTCCTGGAACCATTGGTTCTCACCCTTATCTTTTTATTCCCTTTGAGAAATCTCTGGTCACTCTAGCAGCAGAGGCACAGAGTCTTGTTGTTGTTGTGGATGGCCAGTTATAGTTATCTGCCCATGTTGCAAACCTGACTCAGTCATGCAAATTTCTCCTTTACAACATCAGGAGAATTCAACCTTTTCTGTCACTCAGGTGCTCGTTCAGTCTTTTTAAGACTAGACTACTGCAACTAGAATAGCTGGTCTTCCTTTGTGGACCACCAGGCCCTTGGAACTTATCCAAAATGCAGTAATACAACCTGTTTTCAAAGTTCAGTCATGCAACTCCTTTGCTCTGTTACCCGTTATTTGCTTCCTGTAGCTGCCTGCATCGGATTCAAAACATTGGTGCTGGCCTACAAAGCCAAAAATGGACCAGCCCTTCTATACTTGATGGCAATGGTCAAAACTCGATCTGTACCAAGAGCCCTTCAAACATCAAGTACAGCTTGGCTTGATCCACCATCCCTCAAGACACAAGGAAGAAAAGCATGCAGACTCTTTTCTGTCCTGGCACCAAAAGGGTGGAACAAACTTTCCCTGAGTGTCCGAACAGCTGAGTCACTCGCTGTCTTCAAATGCAGATTGAAGAAGTATCTTTTTCAAGTGCAATTAACTCATTAAAGGTTATTAATTATACTTAATCTTGTTGGTATAGAGGTTTCCAATCGGACATATATTTTTGGCAAGAACCTAAGCTTGAGGTATCTCTGGAATCTAGACTCTACGACAGCAAAGCTCTGTCGTAAGTCACTGTGGATAAGAGCATCCGCGAAATGCCTTAAATGTAAACGCAAAATGTAAATTTCCCTATACATAGAAAGGGAGAGAGGAGTTAAGAAAGAGTGAAAAGTTAAGGGGCTAAATAAATAAATAAACAAATAACTGCAGTAAAGCATATTTGTTTCTTCTGCTGCTCATTGGCCAGAAGCTGGAGGCTGTTTAGGCTGTTTAGGAGAGTATGGATGGATGGAGTGTGTGTGTGTGTGTGTGTGTGTGTGTGTGTGTGTGTGTGTGAGAGAAAGTGCTGACACGTGCAGGAGTTTTACTCCCTTTAGACCAGGCAGGGAAAACCTTACAAACAAGGTCAATCACCGCTTGCCAGTGTCCATGCTGATTGTGCTCATGCCTAAGGTAATCATTACTGAAGGAAACTCTGTGTGTACTAGCTAATGTAGGGGCACCCATTACTGTCTGGTCCGAAAAGTTCCCAATTTTGGCCACTTGGGTGTAATACCTAGATCCCTTCATTTCCTGCATTTGATTTGAATAAATTAGGAATTCCCTCCAGTTGATTGGCAAAGGGAGAGAGAGGAAATGAACAAGATCCTGAAGTGGCCAATATAGGGGACCTGACCCTATATGGTGAGCTGGACCTTCCCTACCTGATCTGTTTCTCTGTTTTACACTCTGCTAAAGCAGCAGGTATGTAAAGATTTATCCTAAAAGAACAATGTCACAATCCTTCTGGTGCTTCATTAACCTGTAATGAGGAGAACAGTGTTTTTATCATTACTACTCCAACCTGACATGCAGTTTACTGTACTACATACCTCTAGTCAAGCAGGCAAGACAGTGTTCACTAGAACTGTCCAGCTGCAGTGAAGTGAAAGTACTTTGCATTACAATACTCTACGAATGCTCAGACCTCCTTGATGCATAGTCAGAACATGGACACTATTCTCCCACAATGCAATTTAAGATGGAATTTATGGAAGAATGCACAAAAAAGGATGATGATGATGATGATGATGATGATGCACTGTTTAGAGTTTTGGGTATGACTCCCAATACTATATCAATCAGTCAAACAATCAATCAAATTTTATTTATGTAGCGCTTTTAACAACAGGAAGTTGTCACAAAGCAGCTTTACAAGGATCCGCGTCCAAGCCTCAAATGAGCAGCCAGTAGGCAAACAGTGGCAAGGAAAAACTCCCTCAGTTTAGGAGGAAGAAACCTTGAGAGGAACCAAGGCTCAAGAGAGGAACCCATCCTCCTCTGGTCGACACCGGAAAGCACATAACAATGGCACAATACATTGGGATGGAAAGTAATCCCACCTGTGTCACTGTGTCACTCAGACATTTGGTTCAAGCCAGATGCTAGAAATGTACATTTCATATGGTCCCTTAACCTTCTTCTGAAACTCAAACTAGCCTTTTTTTATTTTACTGAAAGAACTATATTTTACAAAAGCTATTGTCCTCAGCTGCTTATTAAAACAGCTCACATGCAATGGTCTTTCAGGGCTGACCTAACGTGCCCTTTGTCTTCACATCATTACAGTTTGAAAAGCAGTAATTTGCTGCAAAATGGAGGGAATGGCTTCCGCTAGCACAACCTTATTATCACTTAACCAGTGATGGGGGCCTGACACACACACACACACACACACACACACACACACACACACACACACACACACACACACACACACACACACACACACACAAATCTTCAAAAGCCCCTTACTGATGAGGACAACAGCCTCATGACTCATGGTTAGATTTGTAAATGAAGGACGCTGGCCTCATCCGCAAAGGAGCAGCAACCTTGTCTCTGTTGTGTAGCAACCTTCATATCAGCCCCGTATCTATACTTTCCCTGCGCTATTAGAGAAGACGCAGAGGTTAAATGAACAGAGGGAGGGCAATCTTAATGGGACATGTTTAGCCACATCTCCATCATTACTGTAATGACGAAGGAGGGAGGAAAGAAGGAGGGAGAAGACGAATGGACCAGAGAGCACCTTGGGAAATTTATGTCATCTACTGTAGTCATCAATCATGGAAAAAGAGAGTGGGTCCAGGGGGTTGTGGGTGTGGGCAGGATTGTGCAAGTGATGGAATGCATAGAGATGGAATGTTCTTTTGATTCCTTCAATGGTTTCTTAATTATTCTTAGCTTGGAGATAGGGCCCTGGGGAAAACACCTTGGGAATAGTCAAAGTAGGGGGTTCCATGAGTGATGTCAGTAAAGAACCACCTTTGGTTTGCTCACAAACTATGTTTGAGAAAGGATGTGTGACTATGATAATGTTTTTATCATAGCTTGGCATAATGTAAAATTCATATACAGTTCAATGGTTCTTCTTAGAACCTGGACATTAGACATCAGTTCAGATCTGTTGAGTTGACCCTCCACACTGTTATTTGCAGGAAATCAGTAAACAACGGTATGTGCATGGGCTGTGGTGGTAAAGAGGGTCACCAGTTGCTATGTAACAACAGTTATGTGGTTGTTGGTACACTTTTTTGTATCCCCCACTTCTGTCATATTGTAAGTGGTGCAAAGGCCATAGAATCCAGTCAGACACACTGTCCCGATTGAGATGTATCCGAAATTGCACTCTAAACCACCCAAATATGTCTAGATTGGCCAAAAATTGGACCTGGGTTGTCATTTGGACCATACCGTCATCAATTCATCAAACATTTAAAAGGTTCTTCACACCCCTTCACACATCTCACTAAGAAAGGTTGTTTTTATGGGTATTTTCACGCCTTCATTTATTTATTTGTGCGATTATAGTAATATGCATCCTTCAGAGGAGGTAGTCTCGGTCCCATCCCAAATGAAATCTGGAGTGCTTGGTATGTGATCAGAATGTGATCTGACTTTGATCCAAGCATGTGTGCATAATCACAACTCAAACGGTTCTGGGGGCAGCACTGCAATATAATTGGTTCAGCCAATAGCCAATTAAAATAGCCAGTAGGCTGAGGTTTTTGCTCCTCAGAGCTTTATATATGGGTGCATTGGATTAAAGGTTTGCAGTTCAATTTGAGATTGTGTTGCTTTTCATATAGTGTGTTTTTTTTTTTGTAGCATTTCACAGTTTCTCACCAATCCTTTCTTTGCTGCATGCCAGCACAAAGAGTACCATGAGGTTTTAATGTGACTGTGTTACTCTAAGAGGTACGTCTTCAATTACATTATGTAAACGCAGCTTTAATGTTCATGTTCAGTAGCTAAATTAATATTCTTAACAGTTTCCCTGTACAACAGTACTTAACTAGTACACAAAGAAATGCTGCCTTAGAAGCTAGTTAGGCACCCCACCCCTGTGAGCCCTACTTGACCATCTTGGCTGTGCCATAGTGAAGCATGATACCCAACTAATTACTACAGCTATGAACAAATGCCACCCATCAATGCACCATGTTCAAATGTGCAGAAATGCAGAACACAGCACCACCTTCTACCTCAGACATGTTCTCCCATGGCTGTGACTGAGATTGGTTGGCTGGGATTTTTTCCCTTTATGGAAGGAAACCAAACCAAGAGGAAAAGCTCTACGTTTATAAACATGTTAAATAATTTAGATCAGAGGAAATGTACTATAGGTATGAAAATGCCCCATGTAACCATCCATTGAACCAAGGTTGGCCTTTCCAGAAGACATTCTTGCCCAATAATTCCATGTAGGCTTCAAACCCATCACAACCTTGAGCAGGAAGAAGGGGATAACACTAGAGATATGTGTACTGTTCACTGTGCAACTATGCATGATGGTTAAAACGAGTGTCCTGCTTGTATTTCGTTCTTTTATGTCCTCAGAAATGAACCGGACACTTACGTAATGTGCAGTGTACACCGGTAATAGCATCAAAATGTTGGAATGTTAGAAATTCCTCACATCTGTATGATACGTCTTTGCCGCTGTATAGTGACAACGCTCGTCAGAACCATTGTTGAGAGATCAGTATTATTTTAAGTCAGGGTGGTCAGTGTTTCTCTGGTCTTCCCTCTAGTGGTTTCCTCCAGAAACACTTGTAGAAGTGTTCCTCCATGGAAGTCACAGCCTGTAATACTATTGCACCTATTGCTGACACAGTTACTTGTTCATGTATGACTTGCTGACCAATGGAGTCGAGCAAATGTGGACACTTTTATGCTGTATTTTAAATTGTGGACCTAAATAATGAATCCATAAGGAGAGTTTGGGGATTTGTGAGAACGTGTGGAAAGGTTGAGGTTAAGATGGGAACAGCTGTGCACATGGTCTAGTGTGTATTGATGTGTTTGTGGGTTTGTGTGTGTGTGTGTGTGTGTGCATCTTCATCCTCTTGCAACAGCACCCCCCTGGTCCTTTTCACCAGCTCAGCATGGATCAGAGCTAAGCCCTGCAGGGTATCAACCACTGTCACTTTATATTCAAATAATAACGCACGGCGAACAGTTATTGATTCCAGTCTCACAAAACAAGACAATGATTGTGCTTGGAAATTACTGCAGGAATCTGCGGGTTAAGGCCCCTCCGGCAAACAAGCCGAAGATTTATGTTCGTGCTTCCCCTCTCTTATAGCGTGACAAGGAGAAGAATGACCCAGTCCATATCTGGTTCACTTTTGGGTCTTGATCGATGGACCCTTCTAAAAATGACTGTATCCGGCTTTATCCTTGGGAACGGAGCACATGGAGCAACTTCATGCGCCTTTCAGGTGTCAATGGTGACTTACAGGAAACTGTCTGGGGAGAGAAAGTCTACCTGAGGTAAGCTAAAGTGTGGTGAATGGCAACTTCCGTTGACTTTGACCAGGTCATTGTACAATACCAGCTCATCAAATTAAGATTCCAGTGATCTTGGGATCTAATATGAGTGGTTGGGATCAAATATGGAAGCCAGATATGAGTTTTTTTATTGGTGGTCCTAGAAAGGATACGTATCCAAAATGTGTCCATGACTGCAGCCCCTTTTCACAAAACGTGCCCCAATGGTGAAGGCTTCTATGTGCCCAACACCACTTAGGAGTCTTACTTTTACTACCATGAACTACTTTTACCTTTAGGACCCTAGTCCAGTTTTGAAGTTCGTTCTTTTATTCACCAAAAGCCAGAACACATGCCAGATATTTTCAGAAGATCCTAGGTCCCTCAAATATTTATTAATTTGAAATCTAAATATTAACAGAACTGAACAGAATTCTGACTGACCTTTTACCTTGAAATTAGAAAACTGCTTTTAACTGCACTACACATTTATAGTGTTTGGGAGGAGGACCATTGATGATATTCTTTGCTCCTCCATTCTAGCATCCTATACGTTTCCATCTCGTCAAAGGTTCCATGCCCCACCATCACCATCCAGTCCAATCACCTCCAAGCATAACAGGATCCAGTCTTTTAGCCCACGTTCTCAGAGTTGTCTCCCATCCTTTCATCACACAGTCTTGTCTCCTACTGCAATCCCACAGTGAATGCATGCAAGCACAGTCTGACTTATAATGATCGGTGTCACTTTCTGACAGACATTTATCCCTGTATGAGTTTCACACTGTTTGAATACATCTCCTCCATCCATGTAAAATACGTAATGACATTTCGTGATTGGGAGCATTATGACAAATCCATTTCTCATCCCATCCTCTTCTTGTGCTGTGAGTGGATTACTAATCAAAGAATATATATATATATATAAAACTCATATATTACGCACATGTCCCACTGCCCACTGCTTGTCCAGGGAAAAACAAGTTTCTCCAGAACTGCAACTGTAAGGAGAACGCAAAAACGCTCTTGACTTTGAATGGAACTGGATGTAAAAAGAGCCAATTTTCCAAATTGTAGAGCTTTTCTAAAGGTCTACTGTTTCAGAAATATTTAGTTCAATCTAAAGAAGAAACAAAAAAATGACAAAAATGGAGATACATGGTTATCACTGGACAACACTGATACAGGTTATTTTTTTTTCAAATGGGGGCTATTTACCATTCATTTACCACGTTCCTCTGAGTGTAGCTGTGAAGTGAAATTCAAATGTCAGTTTGCGGGCACGATAATCTCCCACAATTCACTGGTCATTTATAGTAAACATATATGGACCAAAATGTAGCTGTGAGTCTCCTTTCAAAGCAGGACTGTGGACAGAATGGAGCTGGTGGTGTTTACTCACATAGCTGATAGCTAAGCCAGTGATAGTTACGAGCCACTGGATGCTGTGAAGGTCAAATGTTTTCCCGTAACTTTAGTTCATTAATGAGAGTCTTATGCTTTTAAGCAATATAATCAATGAACATCACAGAGCTTTACTACCTTTAAAGCAAAGCTCAGTGTGTGTGTGTGTGTGTGTGTGTGTGTGTGTGTGTGCGGAGCTTAAGTGCTCAGTATTTGTTTGTGACCAGTGTTGTGTGGAAATGTCTGAATTCCTTTGTGTTTCTACACCTACTTTGTCAACTTAACAGTCTGTTCCTATATAATGAAATACGAATGAGGGGATAGGGATTCTAAAAACTGCACTATAGATTTTTAATATTATTTGCCATCCAGGTCATTCCCACGGGTTCATTTACAATTTCATCCTTTGTTTTTTCTTGCATTATCTAGTTTTTTTTTTTTACTGGTGAAACCATAGTTATAGGAATGAATGAATTTCACTCTAATTTCTAAACTCTCAGTCTAGATGCACTGGATACAGTGTCTTTTGTGCCAGCGTGAAAAAACAACCAGAGTGATGGAAGAGTGGGTATCTGATTTGAGATTTGAGACACACATTTGATTTACCTACACTCTGAACTACCAGTACCAGTGAGCAGTTCCTTCCTTTATGTGTCTTGTTACATGTTGGGATTTAAAGGCTAATGGGTGGCCACATAAACAGGTTTATGGACAGAGGAATACATGACAAAGACAAGATTACATTTAGCACGTGAGCTGAATGTCCATGTAGTGTCACACCCACCAAGAATAATCAATATTCAATCAAGTAGATGATCCCGTAACTACCACATATAGCAAAATAAAGGGCTGGAAACTGGATCCAAGGTCCAGATTTGAAGACTTTATTCTGTGTGCGCATATATGGCAATACATCAGCTTTCTGTTTAGACCCTCTTAAAAACTCATCTAACCCTGTTAAGAGGGAGGGAAAATCTGAAAGCTTCAGCCACAGAGAGCTGCTAATATTCCAGTTTAAAGGTCTTGTGTCTGCATGCATGATGGATGGATGGCGGACTGCATATTCCGTCAATTTGCATCAGAGGCCCAATTGTATAGTTAACGCTCAGGCACGCGCAAGCCCTGGCTCAGAGCGAGGCTCGAAATGCACACGAGCTATCATGTCAGTCTTACTTAACGTGGCCGGACGTGGGGCGGGGGAGCAGTCGGCCAATAACCAGCGCTTGCTTGGCACCAAATTGCGGGCAAATCTGCCATAGCGGCTCGGAACACTCCTCGGGGCTAATTGGAGAAGTCTCAGCAGGCGGCTGTCCTCGACATGTGGAACCACTTGTTACGGACCATTACGCACGACTGAGCTTCATTCTTATACTCGCTGTTAATGCCCTTCATTTTGTGAGGGGGGTTTATCGCAAAGCCCTTGGAGCAAATGATACTGTATATATAAATACGATATAATTGTAATTGATTTTACATGACTGTATATGGCAGAGGGTGGGTTATTTGCTTAATGCATGTCAGATTTTGAAGCTAATTTTAATTCAGGAGCTTGTGTGGAAGATTCATTGACTATTATGGAGTATAATCACACTCACCACTATCCTCATAACAGCATAATTCTGTACTAAGTTTCTTTTTACGCAGGGACAATATGCACTCATATCATCTTTGATTTGGAAATCGGTGTTTTGTAAAAAGGCACTATACAAATGCATTTGATTTGACATTCAGTGTTGGTCAGAGATGCATATGACCACGTTATTCTAGTGGTGTGAATACCAAAAAAATCTCAAAAGGGTCCCTGAGAGCAAAGCACTACTCTCGTAATTTGCATCGCTGCCCCGGCCAGCAAATACATAATAACCAGGAGACCACACTGTCCATTTAGCTGAGCATACTACATCAACACACTAACTAATGGAAAAAGGTGATACTCATGGCTGCTGAGTAAGCAAAAGTAGGTACCACATATTGATTTCACAGCTATGCATTTTGGCCATCATTTGGGATCGAATCATCCAGGACATGTTAGTGACGGGTGTGAATGGGGTTAAACCACATTGATGGGGTCACAGACTGTGAATATTACGGCAGGTTTTGCAATACACTGCACACTGCAATAGAAACGCAGTGATTATTCCCAAGTCTCATCAGATAATTCTGCTGACATCCTACCTCTCCCTGAAGTTGCAGGTGTCTCCCACATATTGATACTAGCTCCCTAGCACATGCATACAGATGTGCAAGTGAGCCTAATACACAGTATCTCGAGAGTGAGAGAAGGAGCGAGAGAGACATCCTGATTTTAGTGTCCTGCAAAATCTATTCATCCTAGACTGTGCAGCTATGTTGATGTCCTTTATCAGGAGTACAAACGTGCTGTAGACTTGCATAAAAAAAAAAATAAATAAAAAAAAGTAAACAACAACAACAACAACAACAACAATAATAATAATAATAATAATAATAATAATAATAATAATAATAATAATAATGGTTGAATTATATCTCAACATTAAATGTACCTCCCTGAAAATAGTTTTTTGCAGCATGGAATGTTTCTTATCCTTTTACATGTTGCACTTCGCTGTTTTCCACCCCTGGCCTTTGATCACATTGCACTAAGTTTGAGCAACTGTTTGCGGGCACTGTGTCACAACCCCTGGCTTATGTCTCGAGTGCAAAATCACAGCTCAAATAGTTCTGGAGGCAGCTCAGCCTCCAAGGAAGAACAGATACATTGGGTTCAGACAATTAAAATAACCAGAAGGAGGAGCTTTCTGCTCAGATATGTGGATGTATTGCAATATGTGGACAGTGTGCAATTCAGCTTGAGATTTTGTTGATTTTTAGAAATGATTTTCATATGGTGATGGTTACTCAGGAATCTAAGTAGCTAAGTTTGCATGCTTAACAATCTTCCTCCATGACATCATTTATCTACCCAGCTAACAAGCAATGCAACTAATGAAAATGCTGCCTTAGAAGCTGGTTAGTTTTCCAGGCTGAGGGCTGATTGGTTGGCGTTACTGCTGCCGAGGGCTGATTGGTTGTTGCTACTGCTGCGGAGAGTTGATTGGTTGGTGTTACTAATGCTGAGGGCTGATTGGTTGATTGATTGGCATTACTGCTGCTGAGTCCTGATTGCTCGGTGATACTGCTGCTGGGTGCTGATTGATTGGCTGATTGGCGTAACTGCTGCTGAATACCATGGCAACCACCCAGCCGCACCTTAGCAACCACCTCATCACAGCAACACTGCTGTGCTGCCGCACTCTCTAAGAGGATGTTAATCCAAAACTCTAAAACAAGCAGAGCTATAGGACCTCAGAACCAGGACTGAGAACCACTGGACTAGAGGTGGTTGGTGGTGGGGTTAATTTAGGGGAACTTTTAAGGTGTAAATATGGGTCAACACTATCACATGTTTTCCAGCCCTATTTTTAGTTTGAGGTTCATGGTATGTTGGCTTCCTGTACCAAACTCTCATTACTCAATTATTCCCAGATGAATAGTTGTCCATTATAGGGTCCCTTTAAATATGATGGAATCTAGTGTGGGGGAGGGTGTAACATACATCTTTTGCCTGTTCTCTCTATATTTCAACACCTGGACCAGTCTCAGACCAACAACTGGCCATACTGCAGTCTCGCTAATACAGGCCTGCTTTAGTCAGGGAAACTGGGGCAGCAGGTGCTACATTTCACACATGCAAAAAGTACCGCACCTCAACAAACACACTCACACATACGCATAGTGTATACTCACAAACGCCGTACACTCATTAGTGCACACACAGATCATGGCAGCATGTTTATTTTCACATATGCAGACGCATGCATGTTATGTATGAACATATGTACTATGTGCACACACACTCACCAAGCTTGCGGCGGGTGACGGTGCTCCTCTGTGGCTGACCACGAGCCAGTATATTTTCTCGGACATGCAAAAATAATGTTCACCCAGATTCACTTAGAGGCTTGTGTTGTTATGTACCAGAAACAAAGCCTGGTAGTGCTTTCCTCTGGCCAAGTAAAGTAGGTCAGAAGCTACAGAGTTTGTTACCTTTTGGGCAGAATTTGTTCTCCACTTCAGAACAATGCCTTCATGTCTATAAATAGCCATCCCCAAAAAAAGCTATCCAAAAAAAAAAAAAAGAGCTAGGGAAATGAGAAAGCAGAGAGAGTGTTGTGTCCAGCTGAGAGAAAAAACAAGTCGGTACTTGAAGCAAGTTTCTAAAGACCTTGAGATGCAGATGAAAATCAGAAGAACAGAATCTGGCACAAAAGTATCGGGACACCTGCTCTTTCATTGTTTCTTCCCAAATCAAGGGTATTAAAAAGAGTTTATGCTGCTTTTGTTGGAGTAACTGTCTCTCTATCCAGGAAAGATGTTCTACTAGATTTTGGAGCATTATTGTGAGGATTTGCTTGCATTCAACCACAAAAAGACAGTTAAGGATGTTGGATGATCACTCGACCTCATTCCCAGTTTCCCAGCTCACCCCAGACCTATTGTATGGAGCATCATCATTTCAGAGACAGTTCCACTACTCCACAGCTCAATGCTGGGGGTGGCTTTATACACATCTAGCCCACACCTAGCATTAGGCATAGTGCCAACAGGATCATGTTTTATTACCAGACCTATTTTATTGTCAGGACTTTGGTGCCACTTACCGATAGGTGTCACTGAAAGTAGTTTTCAGTTAAAAAATTCCCATTGATGCTTCGATTTATTCACCCAAGCCAATCGTCACCCAGATCTTTTCTACAAATATGTGTTTACATTACTTCATTTGCACGGCACAGACTTGATGTGGTTTCAGGTGCAGCGTGATCTTCTATGAACTTAAAAATGGACAAAACTTGATTATGGCCAACATTCAGTGCGAAGCTTTGTTTTTAAAGTTTAAATCTGTGCTTTAATACTACATTAAGGTTGGTTTTTGTATTATTTGTCAAGTATTTTGAGGATTTTTCATGAATTTCAAAGAATTTTGACATAGTTTTTAGTCCTTATAAGCTGATAATAATAATAATAATAATAATAATAATAATAATAATAATAATAATAATAATAATAATAAATTACATCCTAAATGAAGATAAGTTTGAGTATCCTAACATCTCCTGAAAGTAACAATAGCTGGTATGTGTGATTGTCTCTTATTACAAAACTATGAAAACATCCCACAAAATTGTCTGAGGGCTCTAAAGTTTAAGTAAGATAAGTGTACAGGTACAGGATGGAACTACTGCTGGGTTAAACAGAAAATGTTCAATGTTTCAGTGTTTTATTGAGGGATATCACAATCTTATCCAGGCTTTTTTTTTTCATGTATACAATCTTTTAAGCCCAATCGTCTTCTTGTCCTTTGTTTTAGAGCCAAGTTAATGAAGTTTTTCAGTGTGCTGTTTGGAATAAATTTACAGAGGAATGTTATACTGTCTGCATTTTTAGTGCATAGACTACATTCAAGCTGCTTTACAATCAGGTAGATTTTAACTGGTGTTTATTTCTGATCTGTTTGTTTTTTTTAATTTAAATTACATTAAATTATTATTTTACTGCAGTAACGATAATTTTACTTTAGCACAAATTCTGACATTTAGAAACTCCAAGTCCACAGTTACTAGCTTGCACTTGGTTCAATTTGCTTGTACTTGAGAGAAAGAAAGGGGGAAGATGGAGAGAGTAAAAGTAGATAGCATCCTTGAAAGGAGAGCAGATGTGCGCTAGCCATTAACAATAGTGATTCACTGTCCCCTGTTGGCCTCCTTTTTGAAAGGTGCTCTTCTCTTCTCTCCGGCACAGCTGGCCTGTGCGCATCACTAAAGATCGTTTAGCGAAGCCAGAAAGATCCAGGGCAGTCAACACTCGCCTCCTTAATTATCGCCCCGTATGGGGCTGCAGCGCTGGTGGGACAGCAGTCCGTGCGGCCTGATGGAACCATAGCTCCACACCTGCAACCACCTCGGCCTTGTGCAGAAGGCTGTTCATACGTGATTTGTTTAATTTATTTATATCCCTGCTACAATAAACACGTACCTAAGGCTGCAAACCCGTCTTCCTCTATAGTTAAGTTCACCCCGGTTCAGGATGGGACATGGCCTGGGAATGCAAAGCAAAATACAAGTGTATCTAAGTGCCTTCACTGTCTATTGGTCGATTTATAGGGGAAGATTACATTCGTAAATCTAATGTATATTAAAATCACAAGGATTTATTATACGTACTCCTATTTCTGTTGATCATTGGTAACATTTAAGAAAAGGTTCTATCTACCAAGTGGCTTAATGCATAAACAGCTTATGAACAGTCAGTTTGCATTGCTTTGCACGTATTTAACAATTAGCAATCATAAGGGTGTAAAAAAAAATCATGGAATAATAATCATGGAACATGAGTTAACTTAATAGGCAATCCAAAGGTGTTAATGCAAGTGAAGGAGGTCATCGCATCCAATCAGAGAGAAAGCAGAAACTCCAATAATGACAAATTAAGTAGGAGAATGTAGAGATTCTTCCTTGATGAAAAAATACCCTTCACAACATCTAGTCAAGTCAAAAACACTCTTGAAGAGTTGGGCACAATCTACAATCAATAAATGCCTTCATGAATTTTAATATGCAGGATATAGAGAGTTTAAGATAAGATAAGATAAACCTATATTAGTCCTGCAGTGGGGAAATTTACTTCAAGATGCAAACCACTCATAACGTGAGCTTGGAGGAGGAAAGCAAGAGTTATTGATTTAAAGCTTACCACACTATCTGTCAAACATGGTGGAGGTACTGTTACAGTATGGCAATGCATGGCTGCCAGCGGAGCTGGAACACTAGCTTTACTGATTATTTGACTGCTGACAGAATAAGCAGAACGAAATGTATGGTCTACAAATTGTAGATTGCATTGCTTATATTAAGTGTATTGGGGGGAAAAATGATGATAATCTTGAAAACAAATATTTTTGATTTTGCAAGAAAAGCTGAATGTGAGGTATTTTATGCACCATTTGCGGTCATTGCAAAGGGAAAAATACACTGATATGCCCAATGTACTGAGATGTACTTTGATTTAAATGGTTAACTTAACTTTTACAATCCTAAGATAATTTTGTGGGATGTTTTTGTGGTTTGACATACTATTACTCAACAAGAAATTGGAATTTATGGAAGTCAGTCACACAAGCCAGATGTTGTTATTTTCATGAGCTCCTGAGCTGTTCAAATGTGTCTTCATTTGAGGTGTAAAGATTAAGAACATTTCAATAGGTGTATGAATTTTACCATGCTTTGATCATGGACTAAAACACTATGTCTTAGAAACCTTGTTGGACATTGGTCATTGAGGGTTTTTCAGATGAAAATGCAATAATTTTACAAAGACTATTTATAATAATACGTTTCTCAAAATACTTCAAATTCCACATAAAGCAGGATTACTCACTGATAGTTCATTACTCAGTGATGAACCACCATGGTTAGGTAGGGCTGGTAGTTTGATGTGTAAGTTAGAGGGTCTGTTAGGTTACTCTGATCTAGAAGACAGCATTTACCTGCCCTTAAAGTGTGGATCATGGGTTCTAAGGGAGGACTTGGGAACATCCACACCTGTATAATTAGTGAGTATTATTTGTGATATCCTGTGAATGAGGCTATTGGCCAGAGTTCAAGAAAGACATAATAGTCATGTCAGATGGATGTGATATTAAATTTTGAAAGTTGTTTGGGCATTTAACATTCCCTGATTCACAATTTGCCACTTTTACTGGTATTTAGGATTATGCTGGTACTACCAATTCACGTCAAATCAGTTGGTGGCAAATTATGGTACAAGTGTAGCAAACATTAGCAAAAGCTGCTAATGTTAACAGCATGTTGCTGCCACTGCTGATGAAGCATAGAGTGGAATACAGTTTAACATATTGTTTAGTCTTTCCCGCCATTTATTCAAGGGATACATGGGCACTTGAGCTGATTAACTCACTTACACAGAAAATCTCATGAAACTGCTTGCAAAATGTGAATCTCGGGTTCTAAGAATTAACAAAGTAAAAGTGGTTCTCTGAACTTTTAGAACCCATAGTTTGATGTACTTTTATTCTGAATAAATTCTGTCTCAGGACTTTTAGTTTGAAAAACTGTATGAGCAAAGGCCTTTACAAAGTGTAAAATCCCCCTCCTTTCTTTCTACAGTTTTCCTCTGTGACCCATCATCTGGGTCAGTGCCATCCTTAGCCCCACCCACTCTCACTGATCAGTTGGAGTCTGTATGCAGGTTAAGCATGTACACATGGATAGAGCAATGCATATGCAGATTTAATTCAGTTGGATTCAGTGGCCTTTACAAGTAGACTTGTAGTTTGGTAAGATATGTGTATTATGTCTGTAGGTTACTCTGATCCTGAGATATGAAGCCTAGAAAAAGCGTGCGTCTCTTGGGTTCTAAGAGTTCTTTTACAGCCTGTTTCCACAACTAGCCAATCTCGGAGTGGAAATGCTTAGGTAGTCCTTTGTGACACCTTTGTTTTTGAAAAATAAGGTCCACTGTAAGCAGAATGCAGGAATGTGAAGCACCGTTGTGGCCATGAACGCAGACCTGCTAGAGGAATATTGATGTGTCTCGCTTCAATCTGCCGTGAAGACCGGACACATGTTGAGGAAATTCCCAAATCAGGAGAAGATCAAAATCTTCGAGATATGCTTAACTCCCACCTCCTTCCACTAGCGCTGTTATCATGATGGGTTGGTGGTGTAAATCGAAATGCGGCTTAAGCTGATTGATGGAGTGAAGCGAGACAAATCTCTCAGGCGACAAAAGTGCTGACTTTAAAAGAGGTCGGTGGGTGGGAGGTGTGGGGGAGAAGAGCAGGACGAGTGGGTTCTCCAAGCTACCTCACAGTGGCAGCATGCAAATGCGGGGGTTAAGAAATAATCTAGAAGGTGTTATTGAACTTTGAAAGGCGAGAGGAGAGGAGAGGGAGAGAAACCACTCCCTTTCCCACATTCACCGCTGCCTGCTTGGTAATGTGTGCCTGGTAATTAGATATTGATTTGCTCTGTCGATGAGTATTCTGAACTGCTGTCCTCTGCCGTGACAGGTAGAATGCATAAAAGTCTCAACACATCTTGTTACCGTGGCCTGCAGCTACTGTAGGCGCACATGCTCTCCACGGCCACTTTGATAAATAATTACAGATGCTTTTTTTTTTTTTCCATGAAGAGGGAGAACAATTGGTGACTTGTAACCTCTTTGACGGCAAAGATCTATAATTCAGATGGGTTCGGTGTGAAAAGATGAGTTGCAAATATTTAATTTAAAGGCTTTGTTACTTTTGTTACGAAAAAAGAGGAATTGCCTGCAAGAATTGGAAAATATGTATTCTCGTAAGTAAGAGAATATTTTCTGGGAAGTGTGGCCTGAATTTATAAACACAGACAGAGCCATGCTTGAATACTAAGGCCACAACAATCAAGGGCGTTGAACTTCAAGCACAACCACAATCATGGGGAAGACTGCTGGCTTGACAGTTGTCCAGAAGATTCCTCCCACTGGGCTTTTCCACCAATGTGGAGCGGACATTGTTCTGGTTTGCAAACCTAACTTTGAACTCTGTGTAAAAGCCTGCAACAACGGCAAATGCTTGCATGTGGTCTATACCCTCTGACATCTTCTGACTTCTCTTTACTGGTGCCGAGTAACAGCCTCTGTTGACATTATCTGTGACGTATCTTCAGTTCCAGTCCAACTGGTGGAAGTGCGACTTGGCTCACTTAAAAGAACCAAGGATCTTATCAGCCCAAACAAAACCAGCTCAAGAACTCGAGTTCTTTTGGTGGACAAGTGGTAAAAGAGGGTAAGCCACCCTTGTTCATTTCCTGCTGTTCTCAGAGTGCTTTATGTACTAGAACCCGACTTGATACACATATAACCAACTAGAAGACATGCCCTATACCGGAATGAAATCCCAGTTTAAATGCCAAAGGAGCTTCCAGTGCATGTTTACTGCTCTCTCACATTTGCCAAAAAGCATCTTGATGAAGGCTTTTGGGAAGAACTCACACCGTTCCAGAAACAAGAAAATCGTATCAACAGTCAAAGTGGTGGGAGTGTGATAGTCTGGGAGGTTTGTGACCTTAAGATCAAGTGTTCTTGGGTTCTGCTGCAGGAGATTGATCTGAGGCACACCAGCACCTCTGAATGGTTAAGAATAACAACGATTTTGGAGTGCCCTAGTCTGGATCAGTAACAAACAACCTGTGACAGGTGTTACATATTATATTAGTACTGATGTATTAGTGTTGGGGAAGAAGAACTACAGGCTCCAACAATACAGTATTACTAGAGAAAAGCATGATCCACTCTGTCCCTGATATCCTGCTTTCTGTACTGCATTATCTCTAATCTAGAATAAATGATGAAAGCATCTCATTTTGGTCAGATGTAAATGGAAAATTTTTCAAAAGCATTGCCTAATTTTGGCCGATATTTTTCTTCACATTGATGTGCCTCAGTTGTCGAAGATGGCCTAGTTTTGGTGAAAGTGTAGCTTTTGAGACTCAAGCCTCTCTACACAGCACAGAAAGCCCTGAGTGGCCAACATCAAGCAGAAAAAAAAACAATGAACACTTGTGTATTCATGAAAAAGAAAGAAAACAGAAAGAGTAGAACGTGTTCCCTGAAGCCTTAAGGCTTCACTTTTGAGTGAAGCCTCACATGTTCTTGGAACCCAAACAGCTCTTACTGAGAAGCGCTTAACATTTTAAAGCCTTCTGTTCCAAGGCATATTTCAGAACCGGAGGTTCTTTGAACTACCTAAATATTTTCACCTGAAAATTAGCTAGTTGTGGAAACAGGTGATAAAAGATTATGGTGTGTTTATCGTTATTGTCCTTGACCCGCTGGTGCACATAATAACGAGAAAAAAATGGCTGGGTCTTATGCGGGTTTGGATCCAGAGTCCAAGAGAACAAACAAGACAATTGTCATCATATTCTCTCTGGATAAGTAGATGATACTTTCTCCCCACATCATGTTTATGGGTGATGATACTCGGCACAGACACGTTAGTTGTTATATCTTCCAACGATGATTCAATGGCGGCAGATTAAAAAGAGGTGGTGCCTGATTTTGCATGTGTTGGAGGAGGCATTTCTTCACCCTCCCAGTAGCATCATATGTGATTTGGAAAGAGTCCAAATAAGCTTGGGTAATTGACATTCCAAAAATTTGTGTGTATATATATATATATGTGTGTGTGTGTGTGTGTGTGTGTGTGTGTGTGTGTATGTGTATGTGCTCAATACCAGCCATTAGGGGTGTAGTTTGTGCACTTCTTCTGGTTGCGTCAGGAAGGGCATCCGGTGTGAAACTTGTGCCAAAACTATAATGTGGATCATAAATATGATGATCTGCTGTGGTGACCCCTAAAGGGAGCAGCCGAAAGAAGAAGAAGAAGAAGAAGAAGTGTGTACATGCGTAAACTGCATGCAGACTCAGATCGATCAGCGAGAGTGGGTGGAGTTAATGATGTCACACTTAACAGTTTGCTAATGATCCCACTGACCCAAAATATTGTGTTGTAGACAAATATTAGAAGGAAGGAGCTGTTTGCTCTCTTTTTTTTTCTCACAGCATTCAAATTTCAGAATAAAAGTCCTGAGACAGGATAATACTGATACATAAATAAATAAATAAATAAATAAATAAATAAATAAATAAATATATTTAGGGTTTTTTTTATGACTTTGAAGTACTTCAAAGACTTTATTATGATCTAATAATTACTTTGTAATAATTGCACTTGCTCTTGTCTGGGGCTTGTATGACTTTCTCAAACTTGTTTTTCCTTGCAGCTCTAAGTGACAAAGCAGTCTAATGTGCTGACACTGCTTTACCATCATCAACCTGAACCTGAGAGAGCACAACTGGTCATCCTCTCACTAGGTGCTCTCTCCCATCACCACCTACTGTGATACTGACTGGCACAGACATCTACTGGCTGATGTATTAGATCTGGTGCCTTCAAAAATCAGAAGAGTGATTTCAAAGTTTGACACACTTTTTTTGCCAAAAAAAAAGTAGAAGACAGTTACAAATTTCCATCTGTATTCTGTTCTAAAAGGCTTCTTGAGCCATTGTGTTACTGTCCTCATGTGCCCCGTCACTTCCCTCACCATACTCATCCTATTACTTTGAGAGATCAGTGGCCACAGACAGAAGCTTCAGCCCCATCTCCATTCGATCCATTCCCCCATAGCTGTCCTATAAACTCAATCAGACAGCCCAAGGCCTGTGCATATGGGGATTTAAATAGCCCCAGAGTCAGCAGTCTGTCTATCCTACTGCTCTTCATTGATGGGTTTGGGTCGAGACTGGTCGGACAGCCCGGTGAGTTTTTGTTTTTGTCTTTTTTTTTCATCTAAATGTGTCCTCAGTCATCGGCTCAGAGGTGAAGTGAGGTGACCTTTGAGCTCAAAGCCAGATGGCCGCTTTTGAAAATCCCAAAAGTAGCGACAAGTGAAATGATTTCAGTGGGGGATGTAGCTTACGGGCAAATTAGGCTTCATGGCATGCATGAAACAGTGGAAGATGAATAGAATGTAATGTAACAAAAGATAATATAAGGGTCTATTAGTGGAAACATGACAGCTGCTGTGAGGGGAGCAGTTAATTAAGGTACATTAAACGTACTTTATGTTTTTCTTTTTCTTTTTTCTACAAACCACACGTTATTTTGGTTAATATTCACCTCACAAATATAAGATCCAGTTTCACTGGGTTTACTGGCTAAGTAAACTCATTATCATACCTCTATTTTTTTTCTCCTGTTAATAAAATCTTGAGTTCTTACTGACTTTAATTCTTTAAAAATTTCAGATTTTAAATGAATTTCACTTCACTTAAGATCAGCCCCTACGCATAGGTTATCGTAATATCATCAACTACAATGCCACAGCTTCAAGTCTTCATGGCAGAGATTCCACACATCACTGGATTGGATTTGAGATTCTGATCTATTCCCGCAACATCCCAAATGTATACCATGTGATTGAGATCTGGTGACTGGGAAGCCCACTGAAGAACCCATTGTTGTGTTCATTAAACCAGTTTCAGATGGAATTGCTTTGAGATACAGAGTTATTGGAAGATAATGGACCAGTTGTGGCTATGGAGGAATGATCAGAAGTACTACAAAAATAAGGTGCGGATGATTGGTTGGTGTTATCAGGCTCAGTGACTTTCCAGCAGGACAAAGCTTGTCTGCATACTGCAGCAAGTGCTTGCCTTGAAGACACATCTACTATCCCATGGCCAGTTTCATTGCCAGGCCTATCCCTGATTGAAAATGTGTGGGATGCTATTGGATGCACTGTCAACGCTCCTCCCCGACTGCAAATTATGCAGGAACGTGCAAGCTTCATGGGAAGGATTATCGTAGGACATCATTAGGAACATTTGGACATTGGAATGTTTTGTTGTGCCTGATGCCATAGTGAGCCACGTCTTCTGTATGTGCAGCTCAGTAAATATCATTTCTGATAATGTACATTTTTAAGTTGATATTCAATGTGCAAACAGTAAATATGTGAGTTTGATTGGGGTGAAAATGCCTCAATATCTTGTAACAAGCCTATTTACAACACTCGTATTTTGCAGAATGAAACACACCGGTTTATCTTTTTACAAGAGCTTGTGGGGAAAAAAATTATCTGATAACACAACAGCCTTATAGAATTTATCATAGCTAATTTTCATACTGTTACAAAATCATGGTAATTATTTCAGTATCTTACCAGATAGCATTTCTGTCCTACTGTTGTGTCCTCAGTGCAGTGTGATGCATTGTTAGCAAGCTGAAGAGACTGTGGCCACTCAAATTCCCATATAAAAAAAATAAATAAATAATATATATATATATATTTTTTTTAATTAAATAATAAATAAATAAATAAATAAATAAATAATACAATAAAATCATTATTATATAATTTTATTTTATTATTTATTTATTTTTCTTCAAAAAGTTAAATTTTCCAAGTTCCATGCACCTGTCCCAATCCATTATTTTCTTTATCTGCCCCACAGAAAGTGGCTAAAAGAAGTGAATGTATGAACGTACTGTGAAAAAAAGATGACTTGAAGGAGCTGAGAGAAATAGGTTCATTCTGTACTTTGGATTTATGTTGGAAAATTTTATTAAATGTCTGTCCTCTATTAATAATGCAGCATAGTCTGTATTCAAATGACTGATGTGCCGTGTAGCATACAGTACATTCCTCTCTGGCGCATTCGATTCTCTGTTCGTCAGCAGTCTTTTATGCCTCTGAAATTAATCTACATGTTTGAATCTTTAATCTCCTTACGTTCGAGTCCTATCGACATTGTATCTGTACTTTAATTCGGTTTCCCAGTTTTGAAGAGGATTACAGTTGATTGAGGGAGAATCGCGTCATCCTTACAGAAAAGGTCACCTTGTATGTACTGTGATTGAAATTCCCGGCGAGTGCCACGGATAACTTTGGCAACAGCGCCAGCAACTTCAAGGCAAGTCGATGGGGAAGTGAAAATGATTGAGTTTATATTTGCGAGCGCAACAGGAGAATAGGCTTAATGACATTTGTATTTACTGATGCTGTTCCGAGCAACACCTAGAGGCAGATCAGAAAATGATCTGTGTTTTACAGTGCAGTGGGAGATTCACTTTCACTCAAGGCTTTCATTAAGAACTACATAAATGTACAGTGGAGAGGGATTGCTGACCCGAGAACTCTATTCACCACTCACAAAAGCCAATTCACTTTAATGGCATCGCTCAAATATACTGTCAGCATGACTGAACAGGTCTCTGTGTGTACAGTGACCTACAGGATTATTGCTTGGCTGTGTTAAGAAAAAAACAAAAGCATGTGTCGATCTTGACTCTTAGAACCTGAGATAGGCACTTATCGAATGGTGGTCTCATCAGTGAGTGATGAATTATCAGTGAAATCAGAGTAATCATGCTTGGAAAACTAGAATTCACTCATTTACACCTGAAATAAATCCCAGTTTCAATGCCAAAGGAGCTGCAGGCGCAGTCCGACTGACCAGCAAGACGAGGGTAGGATACTGATGTCCCTGACCTAGATATTGGCTTACAGGAGGAAAATGAGAAGGGAGAGGTTATTTACTCTCTTTCTTTGCTCACACAGTGTATAAATTTCAGAATATAAGACCTGAGACAGGAAATAATAATACTGATACATACATACATAAAAAAGGACTTTCAGTTGTTTTGTTTATTTTTTGTTTTTCAAATCAGGTATTTTGATAAATGCATTATTATACATATCCATGTCAATCTAATGATTGCAGATAACTCATTAAAATGCATTTCAACTCAAAAAACATTCAAAACAGGACATATAAAGTGTTTTTAGTCCTTATAAGCAAAGAGGTAAAATTAGTTATTTAAGGAAATTAAATTCTTGAACTTTGCAGTTTGCAATTCTGATACAATATAACTAACTGTCAGATTCACATTATGGAGAAAAATGGACAGCAAAAGTTTGCTTTTACATTGTGAATCAGTTTCTGATAAAAATAACAAACTCTCTCACAACATTTCCTGTGATACTTTTTAGGAAAGTATCACTTTCTAAGCAAATCCTAGGCAAGTAGATCACCATTTCTTCTCTTCATCCCCCGCTACCTCAAAACAGACTCACCTACCTTCAATCATGTCCTGCCAGTTCAGGGAATCAGGCTGGCTCCTTTACCACCAGGCCACAGATGCTCCTAATATAAAGCTCAGACGAACTGATACTCATTTCTAAAGCTCTGCTTACTGGATATTTTAGTAGGTTTTTCTCTGAACTAATTGCATTTGCCCTGCCTCAGAGGCAGAGCTGCCTTCAGAACCATTTTGAATAGTGATTTATCACAGGTCTGTACAGAATGCCAACACAATGAACCACTGAAAAACCCTTGAGTGTATATAACTGATAAAGACATAGTATACATAGACTCTCTCTCTCTCTCTCTCTCTCTCTCTCTCTCTCTCTCTCTCTCTCTCTCTCTCTCTCTCTCTCTCTCTCAATGTCAATATTAAGCTGCATGCGTGAGCCTTTTTCTGGTTCAATAAATATCTTCAGCGAGTTCCTGGTGGGGTTGTTGCTCTTGTGGTTCTCTCCTCAGCAAATACAATATTGGGGAGTTTGCGATGAAAGCTGCCGTAGTGCTGATGTCTATAGACTTTACTGGGCTGTGTTTGTACAGAAGTCTCCAGTGTATTGTACCTAGCGATTCCCCAACACCCACAGGGAAGGGCCAAATGCTCACTGGCTCCACTATATGGAATCTATAAGGAAGACAAAGCAAGGCAGGCACCCAGGGAAAGCAGTTAGGAGACATGTCATGTAGGACATTTCACTCAACCGGAAAAGGACATCTGGAAAATGTTAGCATTTACTACTTGGTGCGCTCTTTCTTTCTCTTTCCATTCAGCTCTCCACAAACAGTCGCATAAGTGGTGTTGTGCAACAGGATTTGCTTCACCCAGTCACTTCCTGTGATGCCACAAAGCGCCTCATTCAGCTGCTTAGCTGGGGCTGAAGGTTGAATTATTGTTCGTCACTTGAATAGCTTACTGCTTAATTGTAACTGCTCTACAACAGCCTTTTCACTGGCTCGTGCCATACCTTCACTATGCAGACAGAGAAAAGCTGTCTGAATTCGTAAAAGACAAGAGACTAATTGTGGAATTAGGGTTGGGACCTCAGAAAAGGTCTTAACATGAGGTTCTGGATGAAATAAGAATAAAAAATAACCTCCAGAATAAGAATGTGATAAAGAGGATATTCAGGACTTTTTCAGTGTAAGATCTACCTGGCCCTTCATAAATATAGAGCCCAGTTTGAGCAATGGTAGGGTCAAGGTTCATCAGTTTATCACTTTTCATTATTATCCTTAGATACAAACTCTCAGGCCTGAAGAATGGCACTTTCTGGTGTCATAGTATTTCACTGAGCAGGAACACTTGGAAACAAAGAGCTCTTCTCGGAGGTGGTTTTTGTTGCGATGCAGGTGATAGGTTGAGGCAGCCACATGGCAGAATGGACCAATCATCCACACCAAGCTTCCAAACTCATACCAGACCAAACCTGTTTCGTGAAAACCAACATCAGACTCATCATTCAGAATCACTAGGCCTATAAACTGTCCACGTTTGGTGGACCCGTGGCCACTGCAGACTTTATCTGAAGCTGCTCTCTCACACAATCGGCTGCTAAATTAAAGAGTTGCATGCCGAATGGGTTGAGCTGTTTTAAACAGCAACACCAGTGAATTTCCTGAGAAATGTAGTGAAAACACAACCTGTTAGCTGGTTGTGTGTTCTTTTATAGTGTATGACTACACAAAAATAATGCCTCTTGTCAATGAATATCAGGTTAGGTTTAATCCATGTGATGTAACATCAGCAGGGACAAGGGGTCCAACTTAAAAACAATGGGATTTTGAGCCATAGATAGTGAGCAAATGCCACAGTAGTGATGTGGGAGGAGGCTGGTAGCCAGCATGGTAAACCCTGTACTAGTGATTATGGGTGAGGCCTGTAGCCAGCATGCCAACACCACACTGTAACTGCATAGGAGCTAATGATGTGGGACAAGACCCATAGTTAGTGTTTTTGAACAAGGGGTGTAGATGGAGTGATAACACTACAGTAGTGATGCTTCACTGTCAGCCACGAAATGAACAGGTCACTTAGTGCAACCCTCATAATGCAGTAGACCAGATGTTGGATAACTTAACTATGCCACCAAAGGAGATTCACCTGAAGTAGGTGAGAGAGAGGA
The DNA here is from genome assembly GCA_034509495.1 of Acestrorhynchus altus. NCBI lineage: Eukaryota > Metazoa > Chordata > Actinopteri > Characiformes > Acestrorhynchidae > Acestrorhynchus > Acestrorhynchus altus. The sequence continues at coordinate 44,950,354 of CM067502.1, forward strand.
AGGGAGGAAGGGAGGAAGGAAGGAAGGAAGGAAGGAAGGAAGGAAGGAAGGAAGGAAGGAAGGAAGGAAGGAAGGAAGAAAGGAAGGAAACCCAAAAGATCTGTTGTACTGGTTGTGCAATATAGAGCAATTACCATATACTGGTAAACCAAGGATAGCTTTGAACACCTTTACACCTGGACTTACACACTTTGGGTCTCTCACACACACACAAACACAAACACACAGACTCTCACACACACACACACACACACACACACACACACACACACACACGCACACAGCAAAGGGCATCAAGAGAAGAAGGTGCATGTGACTTCATATACTGCAGTTGGTACCACTGCCAATAAGGTGTAAAGGCATGGGGGGGAAAAACAGAAACCTATTAAATGACCAGCGAACAGGAGGAACGTGATTTAACAAGTGGAATCAGGTGTCAAACAGGTTCCCTGCAGGAGGGAGTCGAATGTTACCCCAGCAGTATGGTGGACGACTGCGTGTATATAGGTTTCATGGCAATGGTTACATTAGAAATTGCTGTACTGGTTGAGTCTTTCCCTAAAATAACCCACTTATGGTTACATCTCAACATCCAGCGACCTGTGTGTGAAAAAAGGAGGCGGGGCAAAAAGGCTGCTGGTGTTGTCCTTTGAACATGTCAGACTAAAGGTAAGAAAAGACCCCACTGGTGCTTCTTATTAGGTTTTGGTTCATTGTTCGTTTCATCCATGCCCACCCCCTCTTGTTATTAGTGTCCAAACTTCTTGTTTTCACTTGTTGTCCTTTTCCAGGTGAGGTAACAAAGGGGGTGTGAGCAGTCTCAGCTTAGCCTGATATCATAAACAAGAATATCGCTTTGAATTCTTCTGTCAGCCAGATATTAACTGAAGAAGAAGTGCTGAAGGGCCTCTAACCAACCGTTGGGGGTATTTCGCAAAGCAGGATTCATGGGTTTGTCCAGAAAATTTAAGCCTTAACCCATCTTGCCCAATAGAAGAAGAGCTGAGGGACATTTCTATAGACTAGACCTCACCTTTAGGCTCAAGCCCCTTTAACTGGCCAGGGTTCACCAACACTGATCCTTTAGAGCTACCGTCCTGCACGTTTCAGTTCCAACCCAAATCCAACCCACCCCATTCAGCCAATCCAGAAAGCCTTAGGGCAGTCATTATTTGGATCAGATGGGGTGTGTTAGGATGTGATCCAAAATCCAGAAGATGGTAGCATAAGTATGTGATGAGCTGCTATGTTATATCTACAATCACAGATGACACTATGGCACAAATCTAAATGCTATAAGCACTATGAATCATTTCATCTCTCTTCCATAAAGCAAAAGCACTGCTGGCATGAAAGCATGTCAATTGATGTGACAAGGGAATTACCCAAGGACTGTAAACATTCCCGACGGCACCTTATACATTAGCTTTGACATTCCACAGTTTCCTATGTGGCTTCTGCCAAACTCGTGTTCACACTTGTGGTTTCGTGCCCACTCAGCAACACATTGATTGCACCTGGAGAGATGTGTTCAAGAATGACAAACCATGGAATCTGCACCACAGTTTCCATAATTACATTAGCGTCTACTGGTGCATCTCTGGAAACTTGTGGGAAAAGTTCATTATGGATCATAGCACATGGAAATCTGAAATCCAGCTTCTCAAATTATTTGAATATTTCCTGAAGTGTAACATACATTTTGGAACAGTGGACAGTTGCTAAATCCTGCTGGAAAAGGTTGTCCATAAAGCTTGTCAGCAGCTTCTTGAAACCTTCTGGTGGACAGCGTTAATCCTGGGCTTGATTAAACACAATGAACCAACACTAGCAGATCACATGCTCCCTAAACCATTACAGACTGTGGAAACTTCACAGTGGACACCTTGGATTCTATGCCTCTACACTCTAGGGGGATTAGTCTAGGACAGAGTGCCTACACAGACATATGCATTCATGCACGCACAAGTTTAGAGTAGCCAATTCCCATGTCTGGGGAGTGTGGGAGGAAACTGGAGTTCCTGGAAGAATCCCACGCAGACACAAGGAGAACATGAAAACTCCACCAAGATAGGGCCTTGAACCCATGTCCCCAGCACGGGAAGCCAAACTTGCCGCACAAAAACAGCAGTCTGAGAACAGCAAGCCTTTTCAGAAGCAACCTTCTGAGGCTGACCCTCTTTGTGGAGGGTGTCAATTATCGTCTTCTGGACAACAGTCTGGTCAGGTCTTCCGCACGATTGTGGCTGCGAATGCTCCAGTAGACATGGTATTTATACTATTCAGATAATAATTCACTCAAACTTCCAATTAACATTCTACTTATATTTATATATTCATTTGTGATGCACTGCGATGTTTGAGTGGCTGAACTATCTGGTGTCAACCAGAGGACGATGGGTTCCTCTACTGCGCCTTGGTTCCTCTCGAGATTTCTTCCTCCTAGCCTGAGGAATTTTTCCCTTGCCACTGTTGCCTGCTGGCTGCTCACTTCAGGTTTGGACCCGGGTTTCTGTGAAGCTCCTTTGTTGTAAAAAGCGCTATACAAATAAACTTTGATTGATTGATTGATTTAGGTTCTTGAAAGTTCTTACTCATCTCTTCCACAAATGCATTACTTTAGTATATATATTTATATTTACACTAGTTTAACCAACGTCTATGGAATTGCTTAAGGAACCATTTGTAGCGCCCTTTCCTAGTACAAATAAAGCAGACCATTTTACAGCCATGACTGGTCACTCACGTTTCCTATTGAAATGAGATTAGTGACTCCAAGGTGAATAAAATTCACCTGCAAACTTTGCACAGAAATTTGCACTATTCATGTGCAAAATACAGCACAAGGGAGCGGTGACATTAAACCCTATATATCTGCTATTATCATCCATTCAACAATCTTGGTAAATAAGGCAGGACATCTTTGCTTTCCATGTGGTTGTCTATGGTTAATGATCCTAAGCTGTAGCCACAGTCGACCGTGACTGGCTTGAAAAACTCTGTGATATTAAAAATAGAGGACCTGAAAGAGAATCAGAGGGGTTACATCATGGTCAGCACGTTACGCAGAATGGCCTCCCGACAACACACTCAATCCTTCATTTCTGGATTTCTTGAGGCACATTTTGGTGTGACTGCTTTTTTCCACTTCCTGCATGTATAATTTAATGATTTCTGCTTAAAGTCATGCCCCTCCCCCCCAGTGCCTCTTCCTCATTACCCACTATTCTCGAATGAGCTTTTGGAAACGGCGCATTTCTCCGCTGGGCGCATAATTACACATGATTTCATCGGGGATCCACTCGGCGCTATGTAACAAGATGAATGTATTGCGTACTTTGCCTCATTTATTTGCCAATATTCCAAGTCTACTCTTCAGAGCTCCCAGGTCTGATGTTTCATGCCTTTAATAAAAGCCCTGGGCTCGACGGTTTTGATGTAGTATTTAGTTTACAGTGGGCCCAGGCCTCTCTCTGCGTTTAACCGAGAGACAGAGAGAGGAAAAGGGAGAGAAAATAGGGGAAGAGACAGGGCCATCACTGGAAATCCTAACCTCTGGAATGAAGATTAATGGTGCTGTGCAGGACCACAGTGGCTTCAAAACTAGATCTAAACAAAAGGCCTCCTTTATGTAGAAGGCCCCATCATAGACGCCAAGTAAATATGAATACAATGTGAATATCTCTCATGAATATGAACATTGAATACGGTAGCAGGCTGTATTTGACCTTAACCCCTTTCCACAGTACCCTGACTAACCAGATGTTACACCGTTTAATCCATAATTCCAAGTTAATTTCAAACAAGAAATGAATGAATGAACAAAAAACTGCACTCAAACAAACAAACAAGCAAACAAACAGTGCATCCAGCAACAACAAAAGCCCCATATCATGCAGCAATAAAATTGAAAAGATTACATAAATGACTTCAATTGTACCATTTTCATTTTTACACGACATAAGTTTGGAGCCTTAATAGAATGAAACTGGTTGTGCTGCTGTGTCCTGGATCGTGTCCTGAGTCTGGACTGTTTGGAAGGTTGCAATTATGCATTCATTTAAAATCAGTGTTGCTCTTAAACAGACTGTGTGTTGTAACAACTCTATTTCCCACGATACTGGACCTTTGCACAGCTGTACACAGTTTATGATAAAATATCGATTTTGTCTACCGCTGTCCTACAAAATCTAACATGACTACATGACTGCTGCTCTTTGCAGAATGGTAGCTTCTTCACTAGCTAGAAATAAAAACGTCTCATGATGACGTTTGATTATTATTATAAATGTTCTTGTTAATCTTATCATTACAAATAACTCTGAGTTATAAAGTGTTTTTAGCAGTAAAAAACACAAAGGAGGAATCATTTTTGTTTTTTATGAAATTATGGTCATAGACTCTTCATTTTTAAGGGTAATAGAACATTCACAATTCTGCTTTTTGTATCCTCCCATCTTGTTGCTGTTTGCCCTCTTTGGTTTCAACTCATTTTAATTGTTTTTACTTTTGAATTAATTTCTTTCTGATAATGCGTCCAAAATTAGAGATTAGTTCTTAGGTTTGTTTGTCAGAAAGAGAAATGTTTTAAGTCCTTTTAAGCAAAAATAAATCAATAAATAAATTAACAACAACAACAACAACAACAACAATAATAATAATAATAATAATAATAATTTTTATTTAAATTATGTAAATTATTTCTGTGGGAAAAATAAATAAATTAATAAAACTAAAACATTGCATATATTTACAGCTGAAGGCAAAGAATTGGCCACTACATTGATTTTTGATAAACTCTGCAGCATTTTTTTTATAAGATGCAGTGTCTTGGTTTCACCAGTTGGGGGTCAGTGTCCAATTTTCTTCAAGTGTTTTTATTTCACGTTTTATTTAATTATTGCATTTGTTACACACTACATATCCAAAGGTTGGTGGACAACCCTAAATTCAGCTACTTTAAATTGCACCGATTGCTGACACAGATCTGCAAATGCACACAGAGCTTAACTAGTCCCTATAGACAAGTATTACCAATAGAATAGGACACACTACATCAGTTAAACATGAACCACCTGGCTAAAGGGGTATTAAAGCCCCCCTGGCATTAAGCTGTGGAGCAGTGGAACCGTGTTCTCTGAAATAGTGGTGCCAATGATTTCGTAAAAATGCTAAATAATGTTGGTTTAAGCACAAATATGTGGCATTTAACTCCCCAGCTGTTCCCCATAGATTGGACGCCCACAGCTCCAGGCATGCGTGCTCACTGACCCCTAGTGTGTATATTCACTAGTATGTGTGTGTCTCTTTGTGTGGATGGGTTAAATTCAGAGGACGAATTCCACTGTGTGCAAGAACAGTGGGTCTATGTGCACATTTCCGTTTTAGGCCATGTCCACTTCCAGTACCAACCTAAATACAGATATTTACGTTCAACCCAAATATAGAAAGTGGCATAACATGATAACTGCATGTTTTTATAAAGAGCAAAACCATGATACTCTACCACCCTCTCACCACAAAATGGAGTGAGACAATTAGCTCCAAGAGCCGTCTGGTCCATGATAAGGGCCTTTCCAACCCTGCAGGAGATTTGCTCTATTCAAAATGCCAGCGCTCTGAACTCTTTTATAAAGCTGACACACATAACATTTGTACCTGTCTCCTTTTGGGATTTTGGTCAAACCTGAAGTCTTCATTTGTCCGATGGACATTTTCTGTCCCTCTGAGAGCAGGCCCGGTATGAAGTGTACTTGTCGATTTGGTTCCATTCCAAGACTGGTGACAGCATGCAGAGTGGAGTGTCAGTGCCGAGGCTGTGGAAGGAGGCAGGCAGGCGTTTGACACAGAGATGATAATGGCTGACTGTCATCATCACACTGTCTAAACCCCCGACGCTGTCACCGAGACCCTGCCATCCAACATGGTTGCCACTCAGCACTGTTTTTATTCTCAGCCGCACAAGGTGCCATCACTTTATCAGTGCAGGGAATGCTGGGCTGATCCCAGAATAGGAGGACGTTACAGACAAATTCTTAATTACATCAGAGGGAATTCTGTACCTCTTTTTGTCCTGAGCTACGGCGCAGGGCTTCTGCAACCACAGAAAATTAGTGCCTATATTTTATGATTCGGTTTAACCACAGTTACATAATTACAGTTTTATAGTTGTGACGAATGACACAATTAGGACACATAAAAAACAATGAACAAAGTTGTTTTACATTCCGCAGTGATAACTGTTGTTTACGTGGCTGACATTTTTATAGTCATTGTTAAGTTACAAGTGAATAAAGTAAAAGTGGCATCAGTGAAATTATTGAAAAATGGACCAATTAAACCAGACCTGTACTAACTCTCCCCCTATCACTAGGGCGATGAAGACAAGCACATGCCTCCCCAGGACACGTGAAGCCAATCACTGCCTCTTTTCAAGCTGTCGCCATTGTGCTCAAGCCAATTGCCAGCCAGGACTCTTGCAGGAAAGCACCAGGTCCTCAGCTCTGATACAATGGCTGACAGATGTCTGTACCAGCCAGCATCACATGTTCACATGTAATGATTTTCCCCAGTCCGATTTTACTTTCAGATCTGAGTGTTTTCATACACAGTCTAATCAACAATCTGATGAAAATCTTATATTTACATGCACACTGCAAGTAATCCGATCCAAAATGACGAACATGATCCACTGCTATGAACAAGCTGGACCAAGATGTTTGACAGGTCATCTGCAAACCCAACACCTACGCCATTTTCATCCGTGTTAGCAAGGGATTGTAACTGGTGGTTTCATCATTGAAGGATGAATTATCAGTGAGTAATCCAGCTCAATAAACAGATACAATTGACTCATTTCCAATTAATTAAATCCCATTAGGAAGTTTGGAAGACCAAAGGAAATTTCTAGTGCATGTTTACTGCTCTGTCCAAAGATACATGTTCAAATTGCATGCAGACTCCGACTGATCAGTGAGAGGGGACATGGCTAATAACATTTCTGAATAAAAGTCCTGAGAAAGAATAATATATTACAAAAACAATGATGGACATAAATAACAAAAACATAAAGGACAGTCAGATTGTCAATGAAGAATTTATTATAAATATCTATGTCGATCTAGTCATTAAAAATAACTCAAATTTCAGTAGCTTAGGATCTGAAAATATCAATATCTTGTATGTGTGATTGTCTCTTATCAATTATTTTCTAATTCTTTGGTGGATTAACATATGACAAACTATAAAAACATCCTGCAAAATTTAGGGTTCTAAAGGTTGAGCACTGGCTCATTCAATCCTTCTTCTTAAATCTAGGAAACTTAGTACAGACACAGAACACTTTATACTATATGTTGGAACAATGCTGTAAGGATTTGACTGCATTCAGCCACAAGAGCATTAGTGAAGCCAAGTACTGATGTTGGATGACTTGTTCTGGATCACAAACATCACTCCAACTCATCCCAAAGGCATTGGATGGAACTCCATCGCTCCATTAAACACGGATCCAAAGCTCCATATCCAACATGCTGGATGGCTTTACGCCACCTTGCTTGGAGTTTGGTGACCGTAGGCCCATGTGCAGCGGCTCAAGAACATCCCATTCTCCTTCCAGTGCTGGATACTTTTGGATATAGTATATATTTGCTCAACTTTGGCTTAGAGTTTTAGTTTGATACTGTTTACACATTGTATAGCTTCTTGTTTTTTTTTATGTTTATAACCTGTTTGAAAAAAAAAAAATGAAAGGCTTTCTCTTTTTCCAAATAAATCAGATATTAATCAAAGGGTCCCCAGATCAAAAAAGGCTGACTAATTTGAAAGATATGTTGTAAGTATTGTGTTCTGTATGATGTTATCTACCAGGAACATCTCAACAAAAATAAACAAATAATTAAATAAATAAATAAAAACATCCTAAAATATGAGTTTAGCACACGATGTGTTCTTGCAAAAGAAACTGACCAAAATGGTGACATATTATAGTGCAGAGAGGACATCATGCAGAATGCAATGGACCAGACGCGGGGCATCTCAGAAGAGGCATTCCACTGCTGCTTTTGACAGGGGCAGTACCACCTGGAGATGTGTGGCAGCCCAAGGGGTCTACCTTGAAGGGGATTAGTGCAAGATTGGAGTCTAATATTATTAATATTTATGGAATTGAACACATCCAGGTCCTCCTGTGTGTGTGTGTGTGTGTGTGTATATATATATATATATATACATATTTTTTTTTTTTTTTTTTTTTTTTTTTTTTTTTTTTTTTTATGGATTTATCTTTATCTACCTTGACATTTCTCTGTTGTATGAAAGAAAAACAAATAAAAGGAGTTAAGATTGGCAACAATGAACTTTTAAAAGACCAGTAGGCTGTTATATCATGAGGGATAACTTCAGACAGTAGTGCTGTTGTCTCTGAACTGTGAGCAGGAGCGTGAGGGGAAACTGGTGTGAATTGTCTCTCATTGCAAAACGAAACATGACTTACTAGATGTTCTGAGTTTAGATGCCTTCTATCCGAATGACATAAGAATCATGTGACTATAATTAGAAGCCTATAGTTATCAACACAAAGAACAATGAACGGTGTGCAATGTTTGTGGTTCTGACTGGCCTTCAACAGCTGTATTTCTGCTTTTTCCAAACTAAATATAAAAACATGTTTCTATAATGAAGTTCTGCTGAACTGAGAAAAACTCTCAAGCAAATAATAATACTGCTTTCTTCTCTTCTGCCATGGTAGATGATTTCATTGTTGAAAGAAGATGCAAATGCATAATGGATGCAAAAGTGTCACGGATCAGCAAGTTTTGGTACCATGTTGTTTGACGTGAGGAGTGTTATTGATGATATTCTGCAGGCACTCAGAAATGCAACCAAGAAGTTGGTTGGTTCACAAATTGAAAATATATTGACATTGACTGGAGTTGCATTTTATGCTGAGTGACTCTGTTTGATGACGGTGCTGTATTTCACTGGACTGAAAATGTTAACAGTAGACTGATTGTGCCTCTGCCAGGATTTTCAGAGTTAACCTGGATTCTGAAGAATCTACACGGACCCCTAAGAGCCCACTGTGACAGTCATAGACCTTTTAAAAGATGGGGAATTGTTCCTTACAGTGCTTAGATGGATGGATGGATGGATGGATGGATGGACGGATGGATGGATGGATGGATGGATGGATGGATGGATGGACAGAAAGACAGACAGTTAAATACATACATACAGTATATTGATCCTGAGGGAGGAGGCATTACTAGCATGCAACAGTGAAATATAATAAATAGAGATATAATCCAATATAATCATGTATATAAAGTAAGTTTATAGATTAATATACAAATTATATTATAGTATACAAAACACACACACACACACACACACACACACACACACACACACACACACACACACACACAAACTCTCTCACACACACACAAAGAATGTGGAGTATAATATTAAATCCTGTGGTGAAGTTGGTTGCAACTGTGTGGACTTAAATGTGTATATATATATATATATATATATATATAGAGAGAGAGAGAGAGAGACCAGTACACATATATAGTCATGAAAATTACTGTATGATCAAGTCTTAAGATGAATTCAGTCGAACAGTAGACTTACATCCCTCAGGCTCCACTCCAACCACCAACCAGGCCTGTCTGACCAGCTTGTCCAGCAGCAGCACATCTGATGCTACCTCCCCAGTACACCACAGCACGGAAGAGAATCCTGGCAACTAGAGAGTGGTAAAACATCTGCAGCAGTTTTCTACAGATGTTGAAGGACCCCAGTCTCCTCAGAAAGTAAAGCCGTCTCTCCCCTTCCTATAGAGCGTGTCAGTGCACTCTGACCAGTTCAGTTTGTCATCCAGCTGTAGTCTGAGGTACTTATAGGTCCTAACCACCTCCACAGCAACCCCCTCAGTGGAGACCGGCAAAAGTTCCACATCATCTCTTCCGTCTTGGCTGTGCTCAGCTGCAGATGGTTCAGTTGGTACCATGTCACCAGTTTCTTGTACTAAATTAAATCCCAGTTTAAATGGCAGTGCATGTTTACTGCTCTGTCCACATGTACACGCTCAACCTGCATACACATGATGAGTGATCAGCGAGATCAACCCTATAATGGAAAGTTTATCTTTAAAATAGTTTTTCACGTTCACATATATTTACTAAACTGTTTCTATAAATAAGCATTACATTTCTTTTCTGTCACTGTGTCCATCACTGTGTCAGTCACTGTGTCAATCACTGTGTCAATCACTGTGTCAATCACTATGTCAGTCACTGTGTCAATCACTGTGTCAATCACTATGTCAGTCACTGTGTCAATCACTGTGTCAATCACTATGTCAATCACTGTGTCAGTCACTGTGCCAGTCACTGTCAATCACTGTGTCAATCACTGTGTCAGTCACCGTGTCAATCACTGTGTCAATCAGTGTGTCAGTCACTGTGCCAATCACTGTGTCAATCACTGTGTCAATCACTATGTCAATCACTGTGTCAGTCACTGTGTCAGTCACTGTGTCAATCACTGTGTCAATCACTGTGTCAATCACTGTGTCAGTCACCGTGTCAATCACTGTGTCAATCAGTGTGTCAGTCACTGTGTCAATCACTGTGTCAATCACTGTGTCAATCACTATGTCAATCACTGTGTCAGTCACTGTGTCAGTCACTGTGTCAGTCATGATACTGAGAGAAAAATGTTTATTGACATCAGCGATGCCTTTTCTTTCAAAAGAAGAAAATAAATAAAGATTAACATCACATACACTGTTTGCACATTGTTGTTTTTTTTATTGATCTGTTCTGTTCACATTGTTCACAATTGAAGGATTGTGTTTTCCTTTATATAGTTAATAATTTATTGTGTGTGTTTTTTTTTTCAGACTTTATAAACATTTAATTAAATATGAATTTTTTTCATACAAAATCATATGACTAGGCTGGGTGAAAGCCCCCCAAGTTATGATGAATATGACATTGTGAGGTTATGTAAACAGATATAATCTAATCTAACAGAACACTCTGCAAGGGGATTACTTCTGGCACTGCATCACTTGAATAGCTTGTGTGGGTAGTTTGGATAATCCTATCTTAATTAATTTCACTGTGCTGTAGGTTTTAGAGTTCGAATGTGTTACATAACATAGCAGGTCCAAACTTCCATTCATCACTCCTATAAATGTCATAATCCTGTTATGAGCACCCGTCCTAAACAGCTATTGCCTTGAATCGAGGCCTTCGTGTTGGCTTGAACATTGGGGGTGTTGAGGGCAGTCTGGGGGGCAATGCAAAACCCTCACACTTGCACGAAAACATCAAATAAATTCATACAAATCTAAAATATTTTCACTACCAGAACCAAACCACCCCATACACTCAGCACACAGGGCCCATAGGTGTAGGGCTCTATAAACTAAAAGGGCAGTCTAAGCATCACCTACCTAATATTCAGTAGGTCTCATTTGTGTTGTCACAAAGCAGCTTTACAGAGGACTGACCCTCTTTAGAGACAACAGTGGACATTGAGAAGAACCAAAACTCAGAAGGGGAACCCATCCTCCTCTGGTCAACACCAGAATAGCGCAACAAAATGACGAGAGCTACAACAACTGAACAGAAGGAGTAACATAATGAAGAACTATCATTAAAGCGAGAGCAGGGCATGAGTATGAGTGAGGGTTTGCGAGTGTGTGAGAGTGTTTGAGAGTGTGGGATTCAAGTCAATGTGAGAGCAGGCCACGAGCATATGTGAGTTTGAGTGTGAGAGTGTTTGAGAGTGTGACCGAGTGTAGGATGCGGCATCCTGAGGAGGACAGCATCACAGAGAGCAGCGGGGTGGTGGGGAGTCGGGTTGGGTGGCTTCAGGACAGGTCGGCCGAAACAGGGCATCTCAAAACATGGGAAAGAGAGAGATCTTTGTGAGGTAGGACCTCCATGAGCATAAATGAGACTTATCTGACTATGACGCTATTGCCAGTTCATCGGGTATTTAGGTATTCATCAGGTACATCAGGTACCAGAAAACTACACAAGACCTTCTTGATGATGTTTATGGATGATGTCCATTTGTTCCTGCTTTTAATGCATTAGCGTCAAACAAGCTATTAAATTGCTTCCTGATATATCAATCCATTGACACATGTGACCATGAGCACTGTGGATGAATATAATAAATGTGTTTCCACTTCATTTAATAGACTGATGTTATGGTTTCAGAAGACAGATTTTAGATATTTGACCATGTTTAGATCATGTTTATTTTATTATTTTTTTGCTTATTAGGACTAATAACAGAAATCCTGTTGTAAGTTGATAATCTGAAGCTTTTGAGGAGTTATTGTAATTATTAGATCCTATTATGTCTGTGCTATCTGGTGTCGAGCGCCTTGGCTCCTCTCAAGGGTCCGTCCTCTTAGCCTGAGGCACTTTTTCCTTGCCACTGTTGCCCACTGGCTTGCTCATTCGAGGCTTGGACCTGAATTTCTGTAAAGCTGCTTTCTCACAGCACATTTGTTGCAAAACAAAAAAGCTATATAAATAAACTTTGAATAATTAATTGATTATAATAATGAGTTTTTCAAAATACTTGACATTAGGCCAAATAAAGCAAAACACAAAACAAAAAATAATAAATAAATAAAAGTAACAACCTGAATGTCCTTATTGTTTTTCCTATGTATGTATGTATGTATGTATGTATGTATGTATGTATGTATGTATAATTATTATCCCTTCTCAGGACTTTTATTCTGGAATTTGAACACTGTGTGAGCAAAGAAAGAGAGAAAACAGTCCATTGCTTCTCATTTTCCTCAATAACCCACTATCTGGGTCAGTAATTAGCCCCACCCCCTCTCACTGATCAGTTAGAGTCTGCATGTAGGTTGAGCATGTGGACATGGAAAGAGCACGCACTCACACTGGAAGACTTTGGCATTTAAACTGGGATTTAATTCGGTTGGAATCAAGTGAATTATAATGGTTTTCCGAACTCTGTTATTCACTGATAATTCTTCACGCGAGGCGAGGACATATTTAGGGTAAGTCGTGTAGTTTGTTATGATATATGTATGGTGTCTTTACATTACTCTGACCCTGAGTTATGAAGCCTAGAACATGGCATGTCACTGCATGCAAAGTTTGGACCTCAGGTTCTAAGAGTTAATGGCCTACTATTGACAACCGCTTATCCCTGAGGATGGACCTGTGGACAACTAGAGAGTGATTTGCATCCCACTGGTGGTCCCTGACCCACTGGCCCCCAGTGCATGCCAGTGGGGGAGTGGGGAGCGGGGCAATCATGCTCAGACATAGTACAAGGCAGTCATGTCTAGTGTGAGTATGTACAAAGAAATGAATCCTTTAATGTGAAAATCTCTGTGAAAAGAATGAAGGTCACTGAAGGTTTCTACAAGAAGATCTTCTATGGTATCACTCCAAAGAACCGTTTCTCATGTTTATTTTTGTAGGTGCTGAAACACAAGCCTTGGGATGTAGACAACCATGACGTGTAATGGGTTAAAAGGCAGTCTGTGGTCAGAGTGATATATACTGTATGGTGTGTATGCTGTGCACTCTGGTTCACAAGTAAATTAACTTGGCCTTGGGTTCGCTGTCCATCCCTCAAAGTGTAGCAGATAGTAGGAAAGCAGCTACAGACACGTGTGCAGAAGGTCTGGAGAAAGCTTCGGGTTGTAGCAGTGGCGGAGGCAGAGGCATTTCACATGGAGTATCGGATTCGTCCTGCTGTTTCAGTGGTCGAGGTTTTAGAGGCAGAGAAAGCGAAGCAGCAGGAGAAAAGCAGCTGGGTGACAAAATGACAGAGTTGGAGACAAGAGAGTGAATCCCGTGTTCTTGTTTGTTTTGTTTTAGAACCCATTTAATAAAAGAGTGGACAATTTCCCCCCCCCAAAATAAATGTTTACTTTGAGAAAATACAAAATAAAAGGTATTTGATTACCATCGTTCCAAGAGGATTACTGTGCTGGCTGGCATATAATGACGTTCCTGAGATTTGCATTTGTATGTGTCAAGGTCTGTCGGAGCACCACTTTAAGATGTGTTTTGTTGTTTTCCTTTTGCAAAGAGAGAAAGTGCCTCAGAGCTTTCATTACGGCAAAATTGAATGTATTCAACTTCAGAGAAAAAGAGAGAGAAATAGAGAGAGGTGGAAGAAAGAGAACGAGAGAGAAACCGTGTGTGAGAGAGACAGAGAGAGAGAGAGATAGATAGAGAGAGAGAGAGAGAGAGAGAGAGAGAGAGAGAGAGAGAGATTGAATTCCAACCTGAAATTGCACTTTTAATTGACTCTTTTAAAAATCCATACTCCACTCTGATGCAGAGAATATACAGGCTTTGGTCTTTCACTATGATGACTCTCTTGGTAAAGAGCTAACAGATAGACTCACGTCTTCATCTCAGATCTCAGAGAATACCCTCTTGTTTGTCCTGAAGCTAAACCAGTGTAATTCCCTCCTTTTGATATTTTCAAAGTTCATTCACATATTTGGTCGGGTTCGTTTTTAGCCGTCTAGGCCAATTTTGTGGGATGTTTTCATAGTTTGTGGTACATTTTTTCACAAAAAAAAAACAATATTTATAGGAGATAATCACACATTCCATGTATTGTTATCTTCAGGAGATCCTAGACTACTGAAACACAAAACAAACCAAACAAATATGAACATAATTTAAATACTTCTATGAATTTGACCATGTTTTGATCCCGAATTTAGCGTTTTTGAGCTGAAAATGCAATCATTTTAATCAGTTATTTGTAATGATTATATCGACAAGGATATTTATTATTATAATATATATATAATTCTAATAATAAAAAAAGAACAAACATTTCTCATTTTCTTCTGTAACGTCGTCATCAGCGTGATGTCATCAGCTTCGCCCACTCTTGCTGATCAGTCAGTGTCTGCATGTAGGTTGAGCATGTTCGTGTGAACAGAGCAGTAAACGTGCACTGGAGCTACTTTGGCATTTAAACTGGGATTTAATTCATTTGGGAAAAAAGCTGGATTTCTGAGCTGGATTACTCAGTCATAATTCATCGCACAACGATGGGAGTTAGATGAGTAGTTTGTTATATGTGTATCATGTCTGTTGGTTACTCTGATCCTGAGTTATAAAGCTTAGAATATGACATGTAACTGCCCACGATGTGCTGATCTTGGGTTCTAAGAGTTACAGCAGTTGTTAATACCTTTCCAAAAAAAAGGTCCAGATCTGATCTATTCAAGGTTGTGTCCAAACTGATATTTTTAGATATAATTTAAGTCGTTTTCAAATGTGGTTCTAGATCAGATACGTACCCATTTTGTGGCCAAAGGCCCAATAGAAAAGTGTTTTTTAATTCTGTGGCTGATAAACATGAGGTCAGATTACCTTTTCAAAAACATAACATCTGATCAAACTTGATCGGACAAAGAAACTGATTTTTCTGCTTGTGCTGGCTGAACTTGAGCAGATCTACATCGTGAGATGGGGTTTCACAACTTTGCACTTCACCCTGCATCAGCTCCTTACACATCCACCATAGTGATTGCCTGTTTTCACTGAAGAGCAGGATTTTATCCATAAACAAACATCATATTGAGAAAGTTTGAACCTTTTTTCTAACTTATAACACCTCTGTTGGGGTGACCTACAGATGCCGGTCACTTATATTATGAATGTAAACCATCAAGAGTTGGAAAAAGTTGGAATTGAGTAATGAGGCTTGTAATGCGATTGTAGCCTTAGACTGTCTTTCTAATTGATTATATGAGGGAAGTTAATCCGTGATTAACGTTTGCTCTTAAAGATCTACCATGACTGCAGAAAATCCTACAGTTAACCTTCAAAGTCCTTCATGGCCTCACACCTCCTTATCTCTGGGAACTACTATATCCATTTGTTCCATGTCGGAAATGAAGGTCCTCTGATTTTCTGGGCTTCAAGCTGACCTCAGGTTCAGGTTGTCCACTATGGGCGGCAGGTCATTTAGTGTTGCTGCCCCCTCTCTTTTAGCTTCACCTCTCTGCTCTTTTACTTTCATCCTTTTAAGGTTCAAGTCCAGCTTAAATTGATCTTTGAATATTTTCATTTTGTCTCCTTTTTTGCTCTTGATGCTAAATGGCATTCGGTGTGTGAATCTAATAGTTTTATAATGTAAAATATAAATATTTTAGAATTATAAACAAATATTTTTGAATAAAATAGAACGATGACAGTAAAAACATTTGACATGGTTTAACTCTTAGAACCCAAGATCCACACAGTTGCATGATACTCATATCCTCATATCATATCATACTACAATATTGTAGTTTGACTCTATTCTATTATGTGTTCTCACCAGCTCAGAAAACAGCTAAAATTCAGTTCTTTGCAAAATAATTCAATCCCAGTTTAAATGCTAAAGCAGCCTTCCAGTGCATTTGCTCAACCTGCTTGCAGACTCTAACTGATCAGTCTCGAATTTCAGAATAAAAGTCCTGAGAAGGGATAATTCTGATACATAAAGAGCAAAAATAAAATAATAATGGAAATTTGGACTACTGTCCTATTTTAAACAACTTTTGATTATAAATATCATTCTCACTCTAATAACTCATTACAATTCTTGCTTTTTCAGCTCGAAAACACACTGGATTTCAGGATTTCTGAGATATAAAGTGTTTTTAGTCCTCATAAGCAAAAATAAATCTTTCTGTCCATTTTTTTCTTTTTTTTCAATTATTTGATTCTACAAGATCAGGACCTCCCCTTTAAAGCAGGACTGCTGGATCATAGGCAAGCTTATGTGAGAGAGCACACAGTGAAATAAACATGAGGGTTGTGTCTTGCTTAAGAATGCAATCTATAAATAGCAACACTCATCCCCTGGGAGCTGATCTGCGTCTGCACCATCTACTTTTTAAAGCCTTAAGAGATGAAGACTATAAAGTGCCAAGCCAACCTCAGCCAACTTCTAATAGAAGCTGAAAAACAGTGACGTCTAGCCCGCATGTCACCGCTATACAACCATTCAAATGCTGCACTGTCACATTTCATATCTTCATCTATGTGTAGGCAGTTTGGCTCTAAATCTAATTCCATTCAAAGAGGAATGTCTCACTTGATGTACCATCTGTGATTCGCTTGGAGAATTTGGCTTAGTCCCCTTGCACCCGGAGCCCTTGTCCATGCTGGGCATAGTAAAATACATAGACAAAAACACTGTCCGCCCAAAGGAAAGGTGTCTTCGTTGCTCACACAGGCATTGTACAATCCTGTCGTATAAATGACTTGTATAATCTCCACTGGAAACACTGCCCACACAATGGGATACTCTGGAGTACCAATGGGACACATGGAGCCTAAGGCCTCCGTATCATGGTCTTAGCATGTCTGCTATCACGACATTAATGTGCTGACCACTGGCCTCCATCAAAACCACTACTGCGGCTTTAGCATGCTGGCTACAAGCCTTCTTAACACCGTTTTAAGCAGGAATGTGGAATTCTACATTTCAATCCTAATTTGGAAGTGCCTTTTACCCGAGCCCATTAGGACTCTCCCCCATCATATGCTATGCTCCTTACGCAAGGACGGTGAAGCATTTGTGCACCACATTTGTGACCAGCCACCACCTCTTTTCAAACAGCCATCACTGCATTATTACTGGGCAGCCAGTACACTTGGAGGAAAGTGCTGGGTCCCCAGTGCTGACACAATGAGTAACAAATTCCTGCATTGCCAGCCAACAGCACGCTGATGTGATGTGGGTGGAGAGCACCATTTACCCACCGAAACAACAGGGCAAATTCTACTCTCTCAGACTCTCCAATTTCCAGCGGCAAACAGCATCACCTGGGATTTGAATCTGTACTGGTCTGATCATAGTGCCAGTGCATAAGACCTCTGAGACACATTTTCTCCCTAACCTATGCACTTTTTATCATGTCATATGAAGACATAGTGTTAATGTTAATTTCAATGTGCTCTCAATGCCCTATGTACTCTATTCTCACTGCTATGGACGGGCAAAAGAGGTTGAATTGGTGTAGCACTGATGAATAATGACTCTGAAGTTCGTTTCTAATTCCAACAAATCTATTAACAAATCTATTTAACTAATATCAGGAGAAACATAGATACAGCTGCTTTCCCCCCCTTTGTCATCAAATGGTGACTAAAGCAGTCCCATGGAATAATGGAAATTCCGACGGCAATGTGAAGGACCATATAGGTGGCTATTGTGCAGTATTGTCAGCCTGCTGCAGTAGTTAAAAAAAAAAAAGAAAAAAGAAAAAGAAAAACGAGTGAGATAGCATGACAGGGGATGTGCCGTCAAGATGCAATCACTTGGCTGACATTTAGCTCCCCTATTTCTGGGGACCGCTCTCCGCCGAAAGGAGCTCATCTCGCAAGCCCATTTCACAAAAGAGATGGCAGCACTCCAGACGATGCAAAAGCCCAAGCATGGTGAGACTGAGAATAGCACACTGCTCATATATATCTCACTCCAGGAGGCTGAGAGTACTGGGACCACACTTCAAAAAACAGAAATCAGACATAATAGGATTTGAAAATATTGAGATGTCAAGATGCCACCGATTACCTTTTTGTATTATTATCATGATCCTGTCAGCTTTAATTGGGCCTAATTTTGGTCAAAACCTGAATATAGTCCGACAACTCTTTAAATAGTGCTTATTAAGTTAATAGGTGACACACTAAGTTAGTAAATATAATAAAACCTAATCCATAATTTGATTCGTAGTGGTTTTTGTCGTCAGAAATTCCTTTTCTTCTGGCCCAATATTCCTGCTCTACTAGTTTTGCGACGTTTTCAGGCCATCTTGCACATGCAGCATTTTGAATAAGGGGATTGTCAGGGACGTCCTAGAACCTTCAGAGTGCATTTCTTAGTTGCAGTTCATAATAGAATTTGAGGTACACTATATGTCCAAATGTTTGTGGACGCACCTCTTAAGGAATGCATTTTCTACAGGGACAGCTTGCGAAAATATAGGACTCTCTTTAGTAGACACACATGAACCTATTGGGAATTGGGTATGAGGTTGGGGTGGTGATCAATCTACCCTCACTAACATTATTGTCAAATCCTCACAGCAATTCTTCAATATCTAGAGTAGAGACAGCAGTGAAAGCAAATGTTTTGGATTGTTGTTGTGTTGTAGATGTAAGCCTCTGTTCAGGCTTCCAAGCTTTTGTTTCTTCACAGACTGTGTATTACATTTGTGTCAACAATTAGCTGATATTTAGTGGAATCAGTTATTTAATCTAATGTTTCCTGTGCCACTCGCTGCTACAAAAATTACTATTTTCATCAAAATGCAGATCCTTTGGTGAGAGTTCACAGCACTTGACTCTGGCTCACCTAGATGTTGCTTTACTTCAGCATAAAGCATGGGCTTTACAACCTGAAAGAGTGTACATTTTTGTGCACATGAAACAATCACTAATTTCTATGATGTAATTTAATAAAAAAATAAATAAATAAAGCAATAGTGTATTAACTAGTGCAAAAAATATTATATATTATATTTTGTTTACTTTTATTGTATATATATATATATATATTATATGTTTGTTTTGCAAACATCAACAAAGTGAGTAATGTGGTCAGGGGTGCCCAAACGTTTGATATTGTGAGGTTATGTAATCATATCTAATCTAATCTAACAGACCACGTACCTTTGGTTCTACCTCCTTCTTCTGCACAGTGTATGGGGATCATTTTGGCGCTAAACAAAGCTGTAGTGTAAGTTCTAGTGTTTCATTGCATTAGACCCTGAGATCCCATTACGGAGAGACTGGAGGTCCCATTACTGTTGTTTACAGTTTCAAATGGAAAGCTTTACAGGCACCTTTTACAACTGTGTGAAGATTTCTTGATGAAAACACCAGTAGAATTGAAAACCTCCTTACATTTATACAAATTAAGACTGGCTTTCAGATTTCCTGCTTCAGAAGCTTCCCCGTCAGAGAACCGTGGGTTTGTTACAACAGCAGAAATACGCGGTTTACGTTGTGTATGTCGTGAACTCATGTATCGTGTAGTAGGTGGTAGAAAAGTAGATGCAGACGTGTGCAGCATTAGATCTGAAGTGAGCTTTGGGTTGTAGTAGTGGCAGAGGCAGAAGCGTTTCATATGGATTCATCCTGCTGATTCAATGGTCGGGGTTTTGGAGGCAAAGAAAGCAAAGCAGCAGGAGGAAAGCAGCTGGGTGACAAAATGACAGAGTTGCAGACAAGAGAATGAGTTCTGTGTTGATGTTTGTTTTGTTTCATGTGCCATTTAATAACAGAGGGGGCAAAAAACATTGATTTCTTTAAGAAAAAGGAAATAAGTGGTATTTGATTACCGTCATTCCTTTAATTGTGGGTAATAACCTCTACAGCTGGATTACTGAATGAATGCTAGGAGTGTAGAATAGCAAAGCATATTAGCATTAAATGACTATTAAATTATGTTTGAATGGTAGTGTTTCCAATAAATGAACTGCAAGATGTGCATTTCTTCTAAATAAATAAATAAATAAATAAATAAATAAATAAATAAATAATAGCAATCATAATAATAATTATAATTATAATAATTATTATTATAATTATTATTATTAATAATAATAATAATAATAATAATAATAATAATAATAATAATAATAATAATAATAATAAATGCTGGGCTCAGAGTGGCTTGCAGGATTGCAGGTTCAAACCTCAAATGGAGCAAAGCCATTTCCAGAGTGTCCAGGATCCAAGACTGGC
This sequence comes from Acestrorhynchus altus, assembly GCA_034509495.1. Taxonomy (NCBI): domain Eukaryota; kingdom Metazoa; phylum Chordata; class Actinopteri; order Characiformes; family Acestrorhynchidae; genus Acestrorhynchus; species Acestrorhynchus altus. Next base: position 44,971,152 of record CM067502.1, read on the forward strand.
CAAAAAGGTTTGACGTTCAAAACAATGACTGAAAGAATATTGAAAGACCAGGAGTAGAGTACCGTGGAACGTCTTGATGTAATAGCTGTGCAACCATGTTCCACATTCAACCTGGTTGAGCTTAAATGATTCTGCCAGACAGATTGATATGATATGCCAAACATGTGAGATCATTTGAAAAAGGCTGTAACCAAACACTAAGTTACAGGTCTTTAATTAAATAAATCTGTGTTTCTATAATAATTTGTGTTCTCAAACAGACATCCGACAATAAAGACAGCATGAACTTTCTGTAATATGTAGCATTGTATAAAATGGTGCTTGAAAGTATGACCCTCTTTGGAATTTTCTATATTTCTACATAAATTTTCCTGAAAAGGAATCAGAGATGAGAATATAAAATTTGGACATTTATTTATTTACTTATTGGGGAAAACGATCCAACATTACACTTCTGTGAATGGCAAAACCATGTGAATCACAGTCAGGTCCTTTCAGTCAGTGGGGGAAAATCGGACGTGGGTGGGGGTCCTGATATTCAGAATAAAAATGTTTGTGGGTGTGTATCATGGCACAAACAAAGGAGCTTCCCAAGAAGCTCAGAAGAGAAGTTGTTGATGTTGATCAAAGGTTAAAAGCACATCTTTACAGACGTCCGATGCATCTTTGAAACATGGTGGCAAAAGTATCATTATTTGGGCCTGTTTTGCTGCAACTTTCAAGCAACACTGAATACGTTTGGCTACAATATGCAGAAAACATCACAATAAACACCATTATGTACATTCATTCTGAAAGATTACTAACTTCAGTTATTGGTCATTTGAATTACTAGCCTTTGTAGTTTTTAAAGATTTGTAGTTTACATGTGCCTCCTACTGCAGGACCTGATAAACACATAGCAGCTCAGTTGTTGGACTGAGACCACAGTTTTGACTTCCCAATAAAATTAGCCATCTTTGATTTTTCAGTTCATTCCAGTAGAGCGGTGAAATACAGTGCATCATTAGATTTGTTAGACTGATTTCTCAGTTGACGGAAAAGCAATGAGGGCTGCGCAAAATGCTCAGACCCCGTTCCATGTGAAAATCGTTTTTCATGCGTTTTGACAAATGAGGATACGGCCATTGATTCAGTCACTCAGCTGCTTAGTGAAAATCTCCTTTTGCTGCCACTGCCCCTCTTTATTTCATTCTTGTACAGATGAATGCTTGGTTATTCACTGTACAGATAATGCTTACTGGGGGATTCACAGTAATGATGATAATAATGTCATCATAATGGTGATCGCGAGATCATGACAAGCAAGCTAAGGAGACATTTGTCCCTCCCTGAGGAAAGATGTGGTAATGTACATGTTTACTATTCACACAAACACCCTTTTACAGCACAGTGACAGTTCCACCCCCAGTGGGTGATGTTACTAAGAAATGTCAAAGCTGTTATCAGAAAGTAGGAGAGGTGAATGTAACGTGGATGAGAGTTGCTCCACCAGCATGCATTGTTCTGTATGTTGAAACACATCCAGACGTCCTTTCTGAATTCAGCTTCATGGAAAAAGCCCAGGTCATAGACAACCAAAAACCTCATATTTAACATAGAATATTATGATATATACTGCAAATCTCAGCACTGCTCAGTTTAAGTGTATGGGTCATTCTACAAAAATGCACTGACTGGCCGTCACACCACTTTACCATTGGTTGACCAGCCACTGCACTGTCCAAGGTGGGTGGTAATGCCTTCTGTGATGTTTTCCGGCTAAATGTAACATTGAGGGTAGAGGAATGTGAAATGCTGTCATCACTTCATCCACCTGGCACCCACTATCATGCTTCAATCAATCTCTGATAATTCACATCACCTCGCCATGTCAGAGTCATTTGTGATTTAAAAAAATAAAATACCATTTCAACCTCATAGCAACCACCTGAGATATCATACTAACCAATTATGAACACTATAGCAGCTACCTAACAACACTACAGCAACAACTAAGCAACACCATAGCAATCACTATAACAAGGTACTATAACAAGAGATTAGAACCAATATAGCAGCCACCTAGCAACACCATAGCAACCTCTTGGCAACAGCATAGCAACCACCAGAGATATCATACTAACCAATTAGGAACACTATAGCAGGTACCTAACAACACTACAGCAACAACTAAGCAACGCCATAGCAATCACTTGTGGTACTAAAGCAAGAGATTAGAACCAATATAGCAGCCACCTAGCAACACCATAGCAACCTCTTGGCAACAGCAAAGCAACCACCTGAGATATCATACTAACCAATTAGTAACACTACAGCAGGTACCTAACAACACTACAGCAACAACTATGAACACCATAGCAATCACTTGAGGTACTATAGCAAGAGATTAGAACCAATATAGCAGCCACCTAGCAACACCATAACAACCTCGTGGCAACAGCATAGCAACCACTTGGGATACAATAACAACCACTTTGCAACACCGTGGCAACCAGCTAGGATAACATACTAATAATATATATATATATATATATATATTGTTGGCTGGTATGTCATTGTCTTTCTAGGTACCCCTAGAAAGAACCCATTTTGATGAGTCTTTTGTCTTGGTGAAGATGACCAACAAATCTGTGTGTGGAGGCACCATGGTCAGGTTATCAGCTTGTTGTCATGCCTCACTCATCCAGAAGGCCTGGTGTCATGGTGTGGGGTGCAACTCTGTATAATAGTAGATAACCTTGAATCTTCATCACAGGCACTTTACCTGTCCACTTGTACACTAATGAGGTCCTGCAACCTTTTCTGAAAGCACACTCCAGTGCGCTACTCCAACAGGAAGACGCTCATCCACGTATTACTGCCATCTCAAGAGCTTGCCTTGAAGACACAGATACTATGCCTTGATTGAAAATGTGTGCATCGGATTTGCTATCGATACGCCGCCACTAGCCTGCAAAATCTGCAGGAACTGAATGAGAGTATTCAAGCTGCATGAGACTGATTATCACAGGACACCATTAGGAACCTCTGCACCTCTAAATAAATGAAGCCTTTTAGACATTTAGACACTGAACAGCTCTACTCTGATTGACAGGATAGAGAAACAAAGCCATCATTTGGAGAAAGAGAAAAGTCTATTCTACTCTATTGGCCTTCTTGAATCACCCCCCCAAAAAAAAAAAAAAAAAAAAGAAAACCTAGATGTTTTCATTTCAGCTTGTTCCCCTGGATAGAGCTCGAACTGACTTACTGCAGCTCCAATTTGGCGAGAGCTGTTTGGGTCAGCAGATTTCAAATGATAAATGAGAAGGGGGATTGGGACAGTTAGTGCACACATACACACCAACACAGCAATATGCACACACATTAACACATGCAGTATTTATTTTCCCCTGTCCTCCAATAATGACTGCAACCTTTCACCAAAACCCAATCTTTCCCCCTCTTATTCAGATCAGACTGGCAGAAAAGCAGGGGGACTTTCATATGCCAGGGATCGATGCCGTGGCGGCGAGGTGTGTGTGTGTGTGTGGGGGGGGGCTGAAAGAAACTAAGGCGATATTGAAAAGCGTACATAATTCATGCATTTTTTTTCACTCTAGCTCTCTGCTTATGCTGCAAAAATGATGCCTTTTTCCCTTCTTTGCTTCCACGTTACCACACCTTCACACAGTATTCACAAGTGCCCTTTAGGCTAAATAAGGAAAGGCCAGATTGATTTTGAGCTGAAGGGAATTCAGGCAGATTATCACAGAGATAGTATGAAATAATGCTGGGAACAAGTGCTGGGGTGTTTCTGGGTTTATGCTAATCAGGCACCGTGGCATTTTTATGACTTTTTGATGAGTCGAGGTGATCATTAACACATGCCGACCCATCGACCCCACACGGGATGTCGATGTTACTACAGTGCTTTAAATTTGCTCTGAAATGTGGCGATTTTGGCACAGTTACACAAACCTTACGATTTATAGCTGAAATTAAGCATTTTAAAATGAAAAGGGATTCATTAACCATTAGAACTCTGTGGAATGTCTTTACAGATATACTTTCATTTTCAAAATTAGAAAAGTAGTTATAGGAGACAGTCATACGTACCAGATATTGTTATTTTCAGGAGGTCCAATTCATTTCCTGATGCTGCACTGGAGTTGAAGTGAATCCCCGTTTCCAGGGATGGGTTTTTCTGGACCATTCCAGTTCAAAACCCAATTTCACAGTCAACCAAATGTCTGAAAACACCTTATAATAGATGCTGAGTTTCGATATGTGGAAGGACTTCCGTCATTCAGAGCAGAAAGACCCCATACACTGAAAAATGAACAGTTCTTTTCTTTCCCCATTAACTGATCCGAATCAGCTCATGACAGGTTTAATAATTATCTCTGAAATAGCCAGAGATGTCTATAAACGCAAGATAATATGGGGTAAGATAAGGAGCAGGTGTGTTAGAGGACACATAATACCAAAACGTGAATAGGATTGAGAGTCAGGGATAATTAAGTAATTATTTTAATTCCATGTTCCATTTTATTTCTGAAATGAACAACCCTCTCTTTTTTTCCACTTCCAGGCTTATGTTCAAGATCTAATTGGTGCTGTTGCTTTCAGAATGAAAAAAATGGGATTATTTGGATGACATTTTCCAGGAAATCATTTCTAATGTATGAAAACCTCAAAAGTCCAATTTTAACACCATTTGAATAAAAAAAAAAAATAAAAAAAACAGCTGCCCTTCACATTGTGCATACACCGAATGTCCAGTGAAATGGACCACCATAGAAATGGAGAGTGGTTCTAAAGGAAACAGGGTGTTCCTTTAACATTCTGTAGGTGTAATCAAAGTTAAGAATGTGTTCATCCCTTCTCTTATAGGATTATAAGATTTTTGGGTTGGATTTTTTTTACTGCATCTGGCAACCTGACCTTGTGACATGGGTGGAACATAAGGAGCTATTTCTCAAAGAAATGTCAAAGTCACTTAAAGTCAAGTTGACTGAAATGAGTCCGTCATAATAATGTTAATGTCAATGCAAAGGCTTTGGTGCACAGCTAAAATCGCCTGTAGCTATTGTTTGATTGTTACTTCGATTGTATGCTTGTGTTTGATTGTGAGATTCATAGATTCCCCATCAGTGTTAAGAGCAAATCTACACCCTTGGTTGGCACGCTTTATAAATATGTTTTTTATTATTCTTTCTTTATGTCGTTATTGGTAAATGAACTGATTAGATGCAACTGTTTTAATGTCAGGAATCTTTCAAAAATGAAATAAAGTGTACATTTTAAATAGATAAATATATGTAATTAGATAAAAACCAAAAAAACACTTTTTGTTTTTACTTTTTGTAAAAACAAAAAGTGATTTTTTTTTAAGTTGCTGCAAGCAAAAGGCACTTTTTTGATGTTTAATTAAAAAAATATATATATAATATTATATGAAACCTGTTCTATGTGGTTCTTTAAAAAAAAAAAGAATATAATATAATAAATGATAATATTATTATATAATTATTATATATTATTAAATAATATTATTATATTATATAATAATAAAAATATAATATAATATAATAAAATATCCAGTCCCTAGGTTAGGGCTAGATTTAGGGCTAGTGCCATGGCCCCAATCAGTGAGCGAGGGAATGAACAGGGCCCAGAACTGAAACCTGGCTCCATGCCTCTCAGCAGTGACTTGCAGAGCTGCGAGACAAGCAACCTGTCTCAGAACATGCCTCTGAGCGACAAAAGGCCCTGCACGAAAAGGGCAAACATCCCTGAGTGCCACCTGCTGAGCCTCGCCTGTAATACGCTGCTTAGCCAAAAAGTGACGTCTCATGTTCAATCCTGGAGGCAGCTTTGCGGAATAGCAGCGTTGAGTGGGAGTTCAATCTCTCTGTTTCTCTCTCTTTCTATCTGTCTGTCTCTCTCCCACATTCTCCTTGGGGGGTCCGCACACTGGTTAGGATAAACTGGTGCTAAGAGAAGGTTCCTTAGAATTGAAGATTCTGGAGAAGTGACTCGACAGTAGAATGAAACGTCACTCTTGAGGAGCTGAAAAGCCAGAACGACGGAGCATTGAGATCTGGACGACCAAGAAGGTGCGATTGCAAGAAAGGCAAATCAAAACTGTGTCCTTTAGGAAGATTTAGCAGGAGTGGTGATGCACTGTTCTATTGTACAGCAACATCTGAGCAAAAACGATGATCCAGAACAACAGAACAGTTCTCTCTTCTCTTGTCCTTATTTTTTTTTAAGAGTCTGATTTGCAAAAGGTGTCCTTTGGTGGAGAAAGACCAATGGTGCCAAGTCCTACTTCGTCACCAGCATGGCTACCAGGACTGAACATGAGTTTAAAGATGAGGCTCAGGAGGCATCACATGGGAATGTGTTCACCCCATTATTGCAGGCCCTTTCACCTCTCACTCAGCTCCACTTCCCGTCCTGAGTCACGGCGTCAGCCCAACTCCTCGGGTCTTGGAGATCTGATGTAGACTGAAAAAGAATGTGTTGTCCCATGTTATAGAAGCTTTGTGTTCTCAATTAGGTAGTGTTTCATTTTCACAAGAACTGAGCAGCAATACTGCGTAGACTTGCTCCCTCTGGCCTACAAGATTCCTGTAATGAATTTCACTCTGGCTAATGGAGCATTAGAGAGAACCTTAAAATGGCAAAGGCCACTGATGAAGTGGGACCTTCTCCCAGTAAAAAGGTGCACAAACCGCACAATCGCAGCAAATTGACTTCAAAATGGAGCAGATTTCCCAAAGGCTTTCAAATTAAACTAATGAAATATGTGCCGCAGTAGTTTCTGTCTTCCAGTGCAGACTGGTAGGCTATAATAGCCTCAGATATGGTAACTTCATGATATGGTAGACTGGTTATGTTGATGTGGAAACCCAAGGCAAAATTAGTGCATCTAATTTAGAATTAGTTATTCTGGGAATCACTGAAACATTGCAGTTCTACTACATGCATGGAGGGAGGTGACCACGTTTTACATGCACACAAATTGTTTAATATTGTTCTAAGTCTGTTAATCTTATAATTACACAAATGGTTATACAATCGTGAGAAAAAAAAGGGTAGAATTTCAGCTTCATGCTGCAAGATGAGCACACAGCAAAGGTTTTTTGTTTATTTATTATGTTTAATAATTTACATTAGATTTGGTGAATACATAATTTTTCTATAATAATAATAATAATAATAATAAAATCAATAATAACAATAATAACAATAATAATAATAGTGATAACAACAATAACAATAATAAAAATAACAATAATAATAATAATAATAATAATAATAATAATAAAATCAATAATAACAACAACAACAACAATAATAATAATAATAGTGATAACAACAATAACAATAATAATAAAAATAATAACAATAATAATAAAATCAATAATAATAATAATAATAATAATAATAATAATAATAATAATAATAATAATAATAGGGCGGCACGGTGGCGCAGTGGATAGCGCTGTTGCCTCACAGCAAGAAGGACCTGGGTTCGATCCCCGGGTGGGGTGACCTGGGAAGTTTCTGTGTGGAGTTTGCATGTTCTCCCCGTGTTCGCGTGGGTTTCCTCCGGGTACTCCGGTTTCCCCCACAGTCCAAAGACATGCATGATAGGTGAATTGGTGATTAAATACGTCAGAGTCGAAGGTCTTCATTGGATTCCCTAATTGATATTAAAATTAGTGTGGCAAAGAATTTGGCCCACAACTTAATCTAAGAATTACGCTGGAGAATAACCCCAGTCTGGCACTGCCATGTTTGTGCCTCAGTTTTCAATAGCACATGGAGCTTCGCAAGCTTTCAGTCGGAGCAGGCGTTGAACAGTTAACTGAGTTGAAACCAGCTTAAATGAGCAAGAATGTGTCTGACTGGCAAATTCTGTTCCTCTGAGTAGCTAATGTGTTGATGTTTTAACAGGGGCTGCTGCTACGGGAAGTCACGGGGATGTAAACAGTTGCCAACTCCACCTCTGAAGTCAAGTAGGTGAGATTGTACACTGAGCAAATTAAAAACAACATCCGGTCTCCAGATGAAATTTATCACAGAACTGCAGATAATAGAAGCCGTGGCCTGGTGGTTGGGGAACCAGCCCTGTGACTGGAAGGTTGCCAATTCAACTGGCAGGATGTGACCGAAGTGCCCTTGAGAAGTGCTTAACTCCGCAACTGCTCCCTGTGCACCAAGGATAGGGTTGCTCACCGCTCCGGGCATGTGTGCTCACTGCCTCTATGTGTGTGAATTCACCAGTGTGTATGTGTGTGTTTCACTGCATGGATGTGTCTGAGACCAATTCCAGGGTCTATGCACGTTATGTTATGTTTATATATATATATATATATATATATATATATATATATATATATAGATGAGAATCATGAAAGGGGCTTTAATATTTTCATTCAATGAAGAGGCTGAAAAAACACACCACACACATTATTATTATAGATCATACTAATTTAGTTCAAGGAACAAATTACAACTTCAAACCAGTAAAGCATCTAACAGCAAAAATGATGGCCAAACAAGCTTAGATTCCTCTTCCACGTGGAGGGCAATTGATAGTGAAGGCAGATCAAGACTAGTGAATGCAAGTCTACGAGATACCATTGAACGGGCCCTCCCGTGAAGACTGACATCAAAACATTATAATTTCTTCACAGTGGGTTGCTGCTTCCAGTAGTAACCTCTGACTGCAAACACTACATAGCCTTTGATTACTTATTCTCCAACATCATTCAAATGCTTCTTCTAACTGCGAGTGGTATTACAGTGAGCACTGCTGTGCTGCAGGACACGCTGGTTCTTTATCTGTCTCTTTCTCCTTAATGTTCCATCTTATTTTTTATGGCTCTGGAACACTTAGGATGAGCGTAAACGCTTTACATTGGGCTATGCTCAGTGCAATGACAGCTACAAAATGTCTGGGGCGGGGGAAAAAAGCTTACTGTTGAAAGAACAACAACTCATTGTTAAACATCCAAATGCTGTAAGTGTTGAGACGTAAAGGGGACAGAATTAAACATGCTTGGCTTTATTTTCAGAACATTTTAGGTATTAAACGATTTTACATGAGAATATCATATGTTTATGTTTGGTACTAAAGAAGGCTTATGCTCTAGTTTGCTGCCATATTGGTTTGGGATGGTGGAAACGTTCACAGTCGGGTGTTGTTTAGCTAGTTCCGTAGCTCAAAGACACCCAATGACTCATGCTTTCGGCTGCTGAGGAGGAAACGTCTATGGCATTTAGCCGACGTTCTTATCCAGGGTTTCTCATATTACAGAGGAGGGCCAGAGTGGTGTTAGGACACTTGCCCAATCACTCTTAATGGTGTAGCACAGCATAGTCACTCAGACTGGGACTCAAACCCCAGTCTCCCACGTGGCGTGGTGGCTCACCGGTGGTGTTATCGGTTGCACCAAACCAAACTTAGCAGATGTTCACTTTTATATCGAATCCAGCATCCAGCAGTTCCCTGTGGTGTGGAGAAGGTGGGCAACACTAGTTGGTGTTGGTGTGAGCATTGCACTAAAATGCTGACGGCGAGGCAGTCAATCTGTTGTCGGGAGGCCAATGTGGAACACTTGCTCAGAGATTCACTGATAACCTTGTCTCTTATCAGGATTCTGGGCTTGAGAGGGACATCTTGGAAGTGGGCCATTCCTCCTCATCTGTGTGGAGACCCTCAAACAACCCATTTTAGATGCACTAGTGCACATCTTACTTGAATTGCATCTTGTTTTGCTTCACGATCAGTAATGCTTTCACAAGGAATGTAGCTTCTCAAATTATTGCATTGTTTCATACAATATATAAGATACAGAGGGCAGGTGCAGGTTCTAGCAGGTTCTGACATTGTTAAGATGCACTAGTACAATGCTGATGTTTCGTTCTTTTCTCTTCCTTTTTCAGTGAGCTTCCCGGGAGTGGTGAAGTTCATCTCTCAGATGTCAGGGCTGGTAACTGGACTAGACACAGTGCCTCACACAGCACAGCTTTATTAGTTCTTGGACGGACGCAATGTTTTTCTGTCCTGAGAGACATTTAGAGCTGCATCTGCCATCACTCTACTCATCAAGAATTACAAATTTCAACTTTCGCCATAGTCAGCATTTGAACCTTCTTCCATCGAAAGGCCTCCTCAGACCCCCTCAAAAATCACAGCACTCAAACAGGCAATAGGTTGTGGCACAAAGAACTCATTTTTGGTCTGGCAGGAATGATCATACATATGATTTGGATTAACTGAATATCCTCTGTTATAGTGCTGTTATTGCTGTACTGCCTGCTCACTGCAGTGTCTATCTTCCACAGCTTCCTGGTTAATCAACATTCAGGCCTCCTCTGTCAAACTGCTCTGCTGCAATTCAACAGATGCTTACATTTTGCCTAAGCCATGAAAAATATAGACAAATCAGCAACAATGTGTTATTTATTTAACAATACATTTAAATAAAATGTTGTGATGTGGCTTAAGATGTCTTTGTTCCAGTAGCATCACCTAACAGTCTAATGCTGCCATTAATGAATGTATTAGTTTAATCCATATGAATAAATCACAGCCTGAACAGTTATCTGAACAGCTGACTGAACAGTTATCTGAACAGCTGACTGAATAAAGTTATTTCTGAACAGCTGACTGAACAGTTATCTGAACAGCCGACTGAACAAGTTAGCGCCCGAACAGCCGACTGAACAGTTACCCGAACAGCTGACTGAACAGTTATCTGAACAGCCGACTGAACAGTTATCTGAACAGCCGACTGAACAGTTATCTGAACAGCTGACTGAACAGTTATCTGAACAGCCGAATCGGAACAGTTATCTGGAACAGTTGGTCAACAGTTATCTGAGCAGCTGGTTGATCAGTTAGTTGGACAGTTATCTATAGCTGGTTGATCGTTGTTGACAGTTATCTGAGCAGCTGGTTGATCAGTTATCTGAGCAGCTGGTCAAGCAGTTAGTTGGACAGTTATCTGAGCAGCTGGTTGATCAGTTATCTGAACAGCTGGTCGAACAGTTATCTGAAGAGCTGGTTGATCAGTTAGTTGGACAGTTATTCGCTGAGCAGCTGGTTGATCGCATTCGAGCGAGCTAATGTCAGTTAGTTGGACAGTTATCTGAGCAGCTGGTTGATCAGTTATCTGAACAGCTGGTCGAACAGTTATCTGAGCAGCTGGTTGATCAGTTAGTTGGACAGTTATTCGAACAGCTGGTCGAACAGCCATCTGAGCAGCTGGTTGATCAGTTAGTTGACAGTTAATTGAGCAGCTGGTTGACTAGTTATCTGAACAGCTGGCCTAACCAGTTATCTGAGCAGCTGGTTGATCAGTTATCTGAACAGCTGGTCGAACAGTTAGTTGGACAGTTATCTGAGCACCTGGTTGATCAGTTATCTGAACAGCTGGTTGATCAGTTATCTGAACAGTTCGCTGGATAGCTATCTGGAAATTTAGCTGGACAGTTATCTAAACAGTCTGCTGAACTTTCTGTGGTGGCCTGCACTGCAACAGTGTGAGTTGCCCCAAATATATTACTGACCAAAATGATTGAAAACCCTGATTATTAAGCCTGAGGCCTCCCAGTGCTCAGTGTTACAGTGACAGATTTATGCTTAGTCATAATATAAAGACCAGCCCACAGTAAGAGACAATCAGTATTTCACAGTAAGGAGGCAATGAGCTCCAGGCCTTGCCCATATTATGTTTACTGCTCTACCTCTCACACGCACACTGACCTTCACATGTGGTCTGCTGTCACCTACATACTTTCTTGCCTATCACTCTCTCATCCCTGAAGAAGTCCATAAAAAATTCACGACAACACCTTGTCACCTTGTTTCTGCCAGCAGTTACACCTGTGAGGCTTCTATAAATGTCTAAACAGGCCTTTATTTCCTTCGATATATATTCTTCCCCAAACTCAGTCTGTCAGTGTCCCATATATTTTATTCAGCTTTTCATTGATTGTGTATTAAAGGTACACGTATGATCAGGGGCCTCAACTGAGGAGCCGGCCTCAGGGGTGCCTTCACAACTCCCTTGTTTTGGCTGAGTTTGTGTCAGATTTGGTCAAATCAACACAGACAACCTACAGATGTCTGTGTCTTACTTGTAATAAATGGTGTAAAAGATGACACAGCGGTGTATTCCACACCGTTATATTTAACCTTTGGTGGTGAATCCCTGGTTTATCGGCTGCAATGTGCTGCTAATATTTACAGCTGTTATGAGGAATTGGTACTCAGTAGTGCCAATGTAACTTGGTCCGTACCATTAAAAGCAGCACTGTTAGCGTTAGTGGGCTGGTGCTGCAACCCAAGAACAGATTTATGGCTCAATGGCTCAGCGGTCTGATGCGCCAGCACTGTGATCTGAGAATCGCGGGTTCAAATACAAGGTCATGCTGCTCGACATCGGCAGCCGAAGTCTGAGAGAGCAGAATTGGCCGTGCTCCCTCTGGGTGGGTAGACGGATAACACACCCAGTCCACTGCAGGATGGAACAGCTAACATCTGTTGAACTGGAGCTGAGGACTCGGCAGGTTCCTCCACGCGTGTTGTCTGCCTTTGCAGTGAGGCAGTGGTAGCAGTTCAAAAGGGCAGTGGCTGGCTTCACATGTATCAGTGAATTGTCTTCGGGGTCAGTGTGTGTGTTGTATACGGCACTTCCAAATTGGGAGAGAAAAAGAGTGATTTTGCTCAGGGCGAAGCGATTTGATTATTTATTCCATTCTCAGAACTATTAGACACGCCTACACCACTGCTTCAACTATGCACCCATTCTGCCTTATCTCCCATAAACACATTTTTACATTTATCCTCTAGGTCTCCTGTGATGTATTGATGTAGCCTGACTTTGTTAGCATTGGGAAAGTGGATGCATTCATTAAATTAAGTAAATAAAGTCACCATCTATAATGTACAGTGTATCTCCATCCTCCTAGTCAGCCTCCTAGTCCCTCCACTTATTTTATTCCACATGCCTTTCCTCAACCACAAGGTCAGACGTAGGTGACATGCTCTCCATTAATTATCTCCTTTGTGTTTTTATACACCGAATAGAGTATAACTCCAGCGTCTCTGTTTACCAAACAGCTCTGTATTCTGTACATATCCACCTCCACACCCCCCCTTGTGTAGGTCATATTTTAAAGATGCCATTAATCTTCTTATTTTAATTATGGACGCACTGTAATATCGAGGAATAAATCCAGATTAGATGGCCAGATTGATCTTGCTCCTCCATGTTTCTTGGCCAAGAGAGTGTGGGTAATTAGAGTGGTAATAGGAACCAGTTGGAATAGCTGAACCTAGGAGGTGATCAGCATTAATTGGCGTTTGACCACCGCTAACCCCAGGGAACTGAGTTGAGCTGCTTCATCAAAGCAGGCAGGCTCGCCTGTGTCCGAGCGTTTGAATTAAAGACTGCAGTTTACCAGACTCATTAGCTGGTTTCATCAGAGCCTCGACAGACTGTGAACAGTGTAAATGTGTGCTTATTATGTCATTTACGATGGTCAGTGGTTTGCATTTACATTTAGAAGTTTGGTCATTTGAAAGGCATATAGAAGTGCTTCCTCGTCCACTCAGAACAAGGAGAAAAGGACTGCGAATAGAGTAGGAATCTTTAGAGGACAGGAACATGAACCTATTGGCACCATGCCTAATGCCAGCTTGGGTCAGAAGGGTATAAGCCTGTCCAGCATTAGCTGAGGAGCAGTGAAACTGTTGTCTGGAATGATGGTGCTCCATCCAGTATTTTGGGGGAAAGATGGGGAGCTGGAGATGAGGTGTGGTGATCATCATCCAGCATCCTGATCTCACCGATGTTCTTGTCACTGAATGGGGTTTCTATGCCCCTGTGTTGCATACTACAAATTGCACACTTCGCATACTACAAATTACGGTGGCTGAAGCAGAGCGGATTAAATGTTGGAACTGGAGCAAATAACTGTTGTTGCTTTTACTAAAAGGTCTCCAGTGAAAGAGAGAAAAGAGGAGGACACCGGCTGTGAAGTGACCACTGAACTGACCGAGGCAGACGGCAGGTGGAATGTTGTGTGTAAATGTAAACATACGTATAGACCCACTGTGCTGTGCCTTTTACCCAATTCATTCAGTGAAACACACACACAACACACACACACACACACACACGCACACACACACACACACACACACACACACACACACACACACACCAAAGGAGCAGCTGGGGAGTTAAGCGACTTGCTCAGTGGCACTTCAGTCATGTCCTACCGGTTCAGGGAATCAAACCCGGCAGCCTTCTGCAGAATCTGTCAGCAATTTTACTTCCCTCCTACAAAATTGCTGATCCCACTGTTTTCATAAACAAAACAAAACAAACAAACAACAAATACAAACCATTGATATGTCAGACTTTTCATAAAATCTGCATAAAGGTTTCAGAAGCACTTTCTTCTGAAGAAGGGATGGAAATTAAAGCCCAAATTGAGGTTAAAAGTTCACTAAAATAATGATACAACTATTAAAATTCACAGAGAGAAGTTTTAGAAACTCTGTTCTGCCGGTTTACAGGGGAAGTACTGTAAAGATCAAGCTTTCCATTCAAAAAATATCGATGGGAAGCCTTTTGTATATTATTCCATCATCTTGGGTCTGTCCAGCCGTGTCTGTTATAGTTGTGAATAGAGTTGGCCAGTGTGGTGTATTTATGACTGTCCCCATAAACGATTCATGGACATTCTGCTTACACAAGCTTTGCTTGGCACGAATCATAAATTGGTTCACAAGGCAACAAAGGCTGTTGCCTTGGAGACCAAAAACTCTGAATGTATCTTGTCTGCATAACTTTGAGGTTCTTATTCCCACAAGTCCTTCTTTGGTCGGATGAGATGTGTTCATGTCTTTGTCGAAAGCTGAATCTTTACGCGTGTTTTTTTTTTTTTCTGTAAAATTTTCAAAATGGCAGTTATTTGAAAGCGCAGCTGTTGAGAGCACTTCTTACTGTTATGCAACTTTAAATGGAGAATTTTCCTTTTCAGAAACTCTAGGCAGAAAATAAGGCTGTTCGGCGCATTTTCATGATTCACTCTCATTGGATTTCAAACAAGAATAGCTGTTTCAAATGACAGACATATTGTGGATGACTGGTACCAGCAAAGTGACATGCTTTTGATACCCTTGATCCTACAAATGTGGAATCTTTCTGCAATATTACTTCCCTTCTGTAAAATTGCTGTGGGATAAGAACGTATAACAAAATGGAAAGAACACTCAAATGCAGTCTCAATTCAACAATTCTAACACATGTATATACATATATATATATATATATATATACTATTTTGGAGCATTGCTGTGAGGATTTGTTTGCAAAAGCATTAAGACAGGGGTGTTAGTGAGGAGAGGGTGGTTATACCTCTCTAACTTTAGTTTTGGTTGTCTACTCGGCCTTTGTTTTGCACTGGTGAGACACATGTTCATTTAATAGGAACACCCCTTGGACAGGGTACCACTTTGCATTGAACACTTTGAACTTTGGACATTTAGGTTGAAGGGTATGTCATACACACCACGCACGTTTTTTGGGAGGCAGGATGAAAGCAGAGCATCTGGATCAATACCACATGGACACAGGGAGAACACACCAAATTTCCTCATCGAGAGAGACCACACAGTGCACACATACTACCTGCTGTACCACCATAATGTCAGTTGAGTTCTCTCAGTATCTTCTCACAGGTGTCTGCTGAACAATGATTTGACTGGAAATGAAATGAACAGGTGTCACCCAGTAAATCTGTTGTCTCATGCAGTTTCGAGACTGATATCCTCTTCTTTACAGTGGGCAGAAATGTTTTCCAGGTGTTTTCTCATTGGCTAAGGTTGAGCCAATGAACCTAGAGGATAACCTGTCTGATATTAAAGAACTACAAAGTGCTCATATATAATTAGAGGAGCTGATAAAATGGACAATGCATGAAGAAACAAGGATCATGATGTTCTGGTTGATTTGTGCATTTATATGATTGGACATCTGACAACTTTCATGTTATTCCAAGATGCGAAACACAAAGAAACCTTAACTAGACTAAGGAATCGAAACAGGACAGCACACCTTTAGGAGCCATTTGGCCCTGCAGTGCAAAAGAGGACATTGTTTTAAAGAACTGTGTATTAAGGTGTCCTTAAAGGATCTTGGTGACCAAACCTTCAAAGAACCTATTGCCATCTTTATTTCTAAGGACGTATTATAGTGTTAATGTAAAAAAATGACGACTTCATCATAGAAAACCCAAAGGAATAGAGCAGTGAAAGGGAGTTTATAAAAGCCTGAAAGGGTTAACGCTTTGAAACTGCTGCGTGTGACTTTAAAGGTCGTCACATGGCATGAAATATATTCAGTCAGAGTTTCTTAGACATTGTGCATTCTGAGAATGATGAATACCATCTCAGTGACCTGTGCCATGCTGCATTTACATGATTGTGTATACTGTGTGTAACAGTGTGTATATATTTTCTACAGGGCAATCAAAAACCAGAAAAAGGGCCTTTATCTCTGGAAGGTTAATGGCACCTAAGGGGGAAATGTGAAGGTAATTCATGTCACAAGCATTTGTAGCGTTTTCATTTAGACACCGACTTATGACAAGCTTTCGTTTTCTTTAATTACTTGTTTTCCTCTAAAGATGGAGGGCAGTGTCTCTGATAAATGCCTTGGAGTCATCCTCAGATCCTCAGTCCCCTCCACTGCGACCACGGCTAACCGGTACGCACACCACTTTCCATCAAAGAAAAAAGAAAGAGAGGCAAAAGTGCTGCCTCATTCTTTTTCCGTTCCATGCATGAGCAGGAGACAAAGCAAAAAGATAATTAAAGAACTTCAGAAAGATGCCCCAGAGACGAATACATACATTAATGATTTTAAAGTTGCTGATTAGAATGTTTGAATAGGAGAAAATGCAGCACTGCAAGTTGTTATTGTGTGATTATGAAGAACAAGGCCAGAATAGTTAATGGCTGGGCTGCAGTGCAGGTATATAGACTTTATATAGAAATAGTTAAAATGTGGATACA